>JAKTSD010000018.1:175565-185963 GCA_030580055.1 Starmera stellimalicola | reverse complement strand
TGATTTTGTGTTCTTTTTTTTTTTTTTTTTTTTTTTTTTTTTTTTTTTTTTTTTATTTTTTTTTCTTTTTTTCACCCCAATTTTAAAAAGTTCAAAATTTCACACAATAAGTGCTCTTTTGTTTTTTTTTTTTTTTTTTTTTTTTTTTTTTTTTTTTTTTTTTTTTTTTTTTAATTCTCTAATTTTATCAGTTAGTTCAACCCAATTTACAAGAGCTACAAATTTCGAGCAAATTGCTGTCTGTTGTGATTTTCTTTACATTATTTACATGCTTTTACATAATATAAATCTCATTTATGAGTCTCCTTTAACTGGGATTATTCTTTTGTTTGTAGATTATTTGCAGGAGTTGATTCTTTCAGATTAATACACTCACTTGCGCAATTTCTAACATTTTCTAATTTTTCTAGACATTTATTCTGATCTTTTGTATTTGTTCTTAAACAATTATCATAGTCAGATAATATTTGACCACATTTTGTAAGTATTTTTTGAAATGATGGGATTTCTTCTTTGATACAATTTGATAATTCAATCTGTTTTGGTACACAGTTTTTTGGATTATCATGATTCTCAGAAACACATTTATGGAAGTTCATAAATTTTTGTGGACAATATCTAGCGATCTTGATAGGATGTTAGGTGATTGAACTATTTTTTCTCTCAGTACAAATTATACTTGCTTCTTCTAGCAATATCTGATCTAAAACTTGACTCATTTTGTTAGTTTACTTATTATTTCTAAATTCCAGAAATTTTATATAATTTTTATATTTAAATTTTTTTATTTCAGAGTACCCTTAGAATTTAACTTGAAACAACAATACAAGAAGAAAGATATCTACAATTTTAATATAAAACTAAATTTCTAATACTTCTATTTAAAAACAAATCACTCAAAATTTCTGAGTAGCCTCGTAAAAAGATTTACCTTGAATGGTTGCAATTTCCAGTTCTAATTCAGATGGGCTTCTTGATCCATCAGCACCGGCAAAAGCACCGGCACCCCATGGGGAGCCACCGTGAACTTCAGATAAATTGGTGATCTGAGCAAAAGCGTTTTTGTATCCCAAAGGAATGTAAATCATACCGTGATGAGCTAAAGTTGATAAAGAATTTAAAACAGTAACTTCTTGACCACCACCTGGTGTACCAGTTGAAACAAAAACACCAGCTGGCTTACCATATAAGGCGCCTTTGGCCCATAAGCCACCGGTTGCATCCCAGAAAGCTTTCCATTGAGCTGGGAAGTTACCAAATCTAGTTGGAATACCAAATAAGAAAGCATCAAATTCTTCTAAGGTAGCTGGTGTAGCAATTGGATAAGCAGGCTTTGGAGCAGCATGCATCATAGTTAAGACCTCTTCACTTAGAGTTTCTGGAATTTGAAAGATTTCAGCATGGCCACCAGCTGCTTCAACACCAGCTTTCTCAGCTTCAGCGATTTTTGCAACATGTCCATATAAGGTGTAAATTATGATAGCAACTTTTGGAGCCATTGTTAGTTATTGAGTTATTGATTTGAGTTTAATTGATTCAATTGGGTTCAATCTAGATCAATATCAATTAAAATTTATAAAGGGAGAGAATAATTATTTATATATATACATCTGGAATTACTTATGTGATTCATAATCATTACGTACATTGTAATAAAATTTAATAATAAAAATGTAATTATTATTAATTTTAGTAACCAGCAGATCGAAATTAGTAATTTTTTATTATTACAAAATATTAATAAACAGGCAAAGCAGCTTTGAAGGTAGATTGACAAAAATTATAGAAAGGATAGTAGTTCCTCTTTTATACATTTCAATTGGGTTAATTTATTAATTAAAAAATAGATTAACTTATCTCAATAAAGATGGTTAAAATAGCTATCATTACATATTCAACTTACGGACATGTCACTACATTAGCTAAATCAGTTCAAGCAGGTGTTGAAAAAGCAGGTGGTCAAGCTGATTTATTTCAAATCCCAGAAACTTTGACTGATGATGTTTTAGCTTTAATTCATGCACCAGCTAAACCGGTTGATATTCCAATTGCAACTTTAGAAACTTTACAAGAGTATGATGCATTTTTATTTGGTATCCCAACAAGATTTGGTAATTTCCCTGGTCAATGGAAAGCGTTTTGGGATTCAACTGGGGGTTTATGGGCAAACGGTGCTTTATATGGTAAACCAGCTGGTATTTTTGTCTCGACTGGTACACCAGGTGGTGGTCAAGAAACTACAGTTAGAAACGTTTTATCAACTTTAGTTCATCATGGTATCATTTATGTTCCATTAGGGTACAAAAATTCATTTGGCCAAATCACTAACTTAGAAGAAGTTCACGGTGGGTCTGCCTGGGGTGCTGGAACATTTGCCGGTGGTGATGGTTCAAGAAGTCCATCTGAATTAGAATTAGAAATTGCTTCAATTCAAGGCCAAACGTTTTTTGAAACTGTTAAGAAGTTTGGTTCAAAAGAGGAAACATCAACTTCAGTAGCAGCTCCAAAAGCAGTTACAGAAAAAGAAACAGCATCAAAAACAGCAAAAGCTCCAGCCACCAGAAAATCTCAAGCTACTACATCAGCTACTACTACTTCAAAATCAGATTCGAAATCAGATTCAGGTTGTGGTGTGAAATGTACCATAATGTAATATAATAATAGGATACAATGTGGTTAAATTAACTCATTATAGATGTGTATTTTTGTTTTAGTTATTTACAAAATTTTGATTTTTTAGTTTGTTTCTTTTTCCTTCTACTTATTTATCGTTTAGTGTTATCTCTGGATTTTTTTCTGTTTCCTTTGGCAATTTGTTAGTCTCTTCATCTTCGACTGGTGATTTTACTCTAAACTCATCAAGTTCCTTTTGACTTGATTTTCTTTCTACTGGTAATGTTCTTGGATACCTATGAATATATTTCTCTGTCTGCTTTAACAATCTTTGATATTCAGATTCAACTCTACCCGGATAGATAAGTCTTTTATCAGTTTCACTTAGGTGTTGTGCTTCCAATGGATCCTCTTTATGACTTAATAAATTGACATCCTTTCTCCAGATGTTTCTAATTTCATAGTAACAGAACATACAGACTGATAATTGTCTTTTATAATGACCACATGCTGGACAACGATCAACTCTTGTTGGTTTAATTTGTTTACTACCTGGTGTATATAATTTTAGACGTCTTTTCATATGAGAAACTTTCTTCTTTGGTGCTGCATTCAAAATACCATTATCAACAAAAAATGGTGCTTCCTCTCCACTTCTGTTGTCCAAATAATCTTGGATTCTTTGTTTCAAACTTCCTTCTTCAGTTTCAGTTTCAGCCTGAACATCGGTGGCTTTTTTTTGAAATGGATTCGGTATTCTAAGTGTGATTTCTGGCAAACGAGGCACTAAAGATGGAAGTCTAGCCAGTGACCCCAAAGCTTCCAAACTGATACTAGCTGACATGGTGAGAAATAACAACTTTAGAAGGGTTTCAATTTATTTTAGACAACTTTTCAGTTGAAATTTTTTCTCAACGTAACTTTTTTTTTTCAACTGAAAAATTAAAAGGTTTTAATTCGAAAAATTGGAAATTGCAGATTATTATCAGATTAGTAATCTTATGTTTTTGTGTTTTTGTCGACGCGTTTCGTTTTGTGATTTTAAATTTAAATTTGATTTCCTTTTTGTTATTCATAAATTCGAGCAGCAAGAACAGCAATAGAAGCGATATAAGCATGTCAGTCGTTCAACAACCATCTTCATACGTCGGTTTTGACACCATCACAACTCAAATTGAACACCGTCTCTTGAAAAGAGGTTTTCAATTCAATATTTTAGTTGCAGGTACGTTTCAAGTTTAAATTCACTCGATTTATTAATTTCTTGAGAAGATTATCGCTAACTAAATGAACCAGGGTATTCAGGACTAGGAAAATCCACGCTAATTAACACATTATTTGCATCCCACTTAGTTGATTCTTCAGGTCGTAAATCATATTCTGAACCAATTACAAAAACTTCAGAAATTAAAGTGAGTGAACATCAATTAGTTGAGAATAATGTTCGCTTAAATATAAACGTTATCGACACTCCAGGATTTGGTGATCAAATTAATAATGACAAATGCTGGGAACCAATTGTTAAATATATCAAAGAACAGTATTCCATTTATTTAAGAAAAGAATTAACTGCTCAACGTGATAAATTCATTACAGATTCAAGAGTTCATGCTGTTCTATATTTCATTCAACCAAACAACACAGGCTTGCGTTCAGTTGATGTTATTGCATTGAAAAAATTAAGTGAAATCTCAAACGTTATTCCAATTATTGCAAAAGCTGACACATTAACTTTAGATGAACGTGAAAACTTCAGAAAAATTTTACAAAATCAGTTTGAATCGTTAAATCTAAACATTTACCCTTATAACTCAAGTGATTTATTGGAAGAGGAAATTGAATTAAATAATAGTATCAAATCAATTATTCCATTTGCAGTCATTGGTTCAGAGAATGAAATTACTATCAATGGGGAAGCCTTCAGAGGTAGAAGAACGAGATGGGGTGCTATTAACGTGGAAGATATTAACCATTCAGAGTTTGTTTATTTAAGAGATTTTTTGACAAGAACTCATCTACAAGATTTAATAGAAACAACTGCATCATCACATTACGAAAACTTTAGATCGAAACAATTGACAACATTGAAAGAAAATGCAGCTTCTTCAAGTGCTCGTGCATCTGCTCATTTGTCTCAACCAGCTGCTGGTGCTCCAAATGTTTATAAAAGACCATAATTTTTTATATACTTTTTTTAGTCAATTATTGTTAATTCTTTTTTATAGCCACTTCATTATTACACTTTTATTGTTATTGTTATTTCATTACTAGTATCGCTAGTACTGCTTTCAAAAAACAGTGCTTTAATATTTCTATTGTTTCTTGGAATTATTTTTAATTTATCCACTTTAGTGCCCCAATCAATTCCGAGAAAAGTAATTTGTTTTGTTTTATTGTTTTGATTTTTATCAAGTGACATTTAAAATTTACTAAACAAGCACAAAATCTAAAGTGAATTAATTTGAATTTAAAAAGAAACTATATTTTTAAGTTAAATAACAACCAATAAGTAGGCGGAAAACAAATTCAACTCTTTAAGTCCATTATCAATCTCAAAATCATACCATTTTACACAAAAGCACAAAAAATAGCGGAACATCTTATTTCCTGTCATAAAAATCACAAAACCAAATTTAATAATAATTTTTCTTCCAAGTAACACCATTTCCTAGCAAGTTATACAATAAAGCGATGTCATCTGAAACTTATATGTCCCTTCTTACAGGAGATTCATACTTACCTGGGGCACTTACTTTAGGTAGAGCTTTAAGGGAATTAGGAACTAAAAAACAGTTAGCAATTTTAGTCTCAGATGTTTCAGCTGAATCAATCAATTTGTTGAAGTCAATCTATAACGAAATCATTCCAGTTGAAACAATCAAAAGTAAATCCTTTGATGAACTAATTGATTTAGGTAGATTAGATTTAATCTCAACATTTACAAAAATCTTCATCTGGTCACAAATTCAATATTCTAAGGTTGTTTATGTTGATTGTGATATTTTACCAATACAGCTAATCGATGATTTATTTGAGCTAGAACTTAATGCAGATGAGCTTATTGCTGCATCTCCGGATTCTGGTTGGCCAGATATTTTCAATTCTGGCCTTTTTTTGACAAAGCCTGATATTCAGATTTTTAATGATCTACTAAATTTTATTAAAACAGAAAAATCACCGTCCTTTGATGGTGCAGATCAAGGTTTATTCAATCAATTTTTTGAAAAGAACTGGAAAAAATTGCCATTTATTTATAATGTAACACCTTCAACTAGTTATCAATATATACCAGCATACTTGAAATTTATTGATAAAATCAAAAATATTCATTTTATTGGCTTGAACAAACCTTGGCTTACAAAAGATTCAAGTGATTTTGCGAAAGGTAATACTGATAAATCTTTTGACATTTTGAAAGAAATGCATCAGAAATGGTGGAATGTTTTTAATAGATATTATTCAAATAAACTTGAAGAGGATATTTTTACATTGTCAAATTCAAATAAAATTACTGATATGTCAAGCTATGGAGAAGCATTTTTATTGGATTATAAAGAATTCGAGAACAATTGGAAGGACTTATCAATCTCTTTCAATGAGAAGGATGAAGATGCAGAATTGGAGGATGAAAAAATTAAAGAAGTTAATTTACCACCACCAGTATTTCCATGGGAAATTTCACAAAGAAAAAAAGCAAATAGAGTTTCAAGAATTTTCAGCCCTGATACTGATTTCTTTGTTGAGGGCTTCCAATAATATTTGTTCAACATTCTACTTGATTACTTTTATAATAACACAAAATTTCAAAAATTTTCCTTTCTGGGGATTTTTTTATTTTCACAAAGAGGAAAATTATACACAAAAACAACAGTTATATATATTCCGATTTGTCTTACGTTTTGCTTTGTTTGTTTGCTTTATTTGTTTATAGTGTAATAATAATACCTTTTATTCTTTCCATTTGTGTCCATCTCTGATTACTGATTACTGCAGCTTCCAAGAGTCATTGACTTGTACCTGAACTTTTTGAGTTTTCTTTTGTGGGTTCCTCGGTGCTGTTGTTCATTCTTTTTCATTTATCATTGGTGGTGTCTTTGCTTTGCTTTTTGCTATCTTGCAAACAACTTGGTACACGGATTTACTGATTCCTTCGTCATTAGCTAAGGCAAACGGCTTTTTATTTCTTTTCATATATCAATTTTTTTTATATATTTGGACTGGGTCCGTATCTGAGATTTAAATTATTCTAACTAATTTAAAGTAGTTAGTGTATATACTTATTTTTTTTTTGTGCTTGAAAGAAAACTTTACTATTATGGCTTTATTTAATTTAGTTAAAAATTAAAACGCTCAAAAATAAGATGGTTTAAATATACATTTGGGTTAAAATTACGTAGCCAAGAAGAGTGTTGAGTACGGAACTAACAAAACGTTTTTTTAAAAATTAAAAAACTTAGTTAAGTTTTGTGCTGTTATTTTGTTAAAAATGGTAAATTTTGTAATTTTATCTTAGCGGAATTCATTTTTTACCATTGTCATGGTATCACTAATAGTTTACGAAGCTTCAAAACAAATAGGAGCCACAGATAAAAAATCGGAAATAAATCGGAATGAATAAAAATTGGTCGGAAAAAATTAGCTACAATAGTGTCCGGGTGTTAATTATTATTCTCCTTTAAATACATTTTATAACGGAATATAAAAGGTCTTGTTCTATAGGTACTATCCTATGTGATATGCATGCTAAGGAGGTAATTATGACAACAAATAATCCAGGAAATTTTTGAGTTGCGATAAAATTGTATTCGAATTTATCAGAGGAATAAAGTGAGTGAAAAATTGAATCATGTGTGCTATGATTGATGTAAAAATGATAAAATAGGTTCACCGATATCTTGAATAACTGTTTTTGACCAAAGAACATCTAAATGTGAGTATGAACTCAATGATAATATATTATAATAAACCTTTTTCTCAAATTCTTCAAAATGTTGTTTCAGTAGTTCACCATTAACTAATTTATCTTTTCTGGGTATCACCAAAAGAATATTTGGTGATGATTCATCAAACCATTGTTCATTCGAGTTCAAAATTGACTTCCCACTTTTTAAGCCATTTGAATTGTTTAACCACCATGACATAAGATTTATACTAACATAAACTGGTGAGAATAAAAAATGATTATTTCTTATTTCTTTATCCCAAAGTGAATCATTCCAGTCAAAAAGGTAATGAAACATTGTATAACTCAAGAACCCAAAGATTTTATAGCCGATTAATATTCTTCTCATTGTCATCATTATAGGTAGAAAAGCTTTTATACCAAAAAAAAACTTAAGAGTAATCAACTTGCTGATGATCCTAATAAACAACCTCTCGTTTAGTAATTCGCCCCCAAAAACTGCCGGTGATAGTGCAATGAAATTCTTGACTTTTGGATTCAAATTTGCCTTATCATTATATAATGCTAGAAATGTTTGACTTGTTCCTTGAGAATGTGCAATTATAGATACTTTATTTTCCATGGAATTATTATTTGACAAAACATGATCAATCATTGATGTAAGATCATATTTTGCCATATCATTAATATCCCATTGCCACATCTTATAATCTGATGGATCTAAAAACATATGTTTTGGATCAAACCCGCAACGATTATTACCAAGCCAAACATCATAACCAGATTTGAATAAAAAATATGCTAATGAATCTTTACCACTTGAACAAAATGAGCCTGATGATTGTAACAACCCATGGATTAAAAGTAATGGTGATCTTTGATTTCTTTGATTTGTATTTTCATCTGGATCTATAACTCTTTCCATTCTTATGACAAATCCATCTTTAGTTATTAAGTTAAACGATTCAATTTCTAGTCCATATTGTGTAAAATAATAACTCAAATTTGGTACCAACTTTTTTTCATTTTCTGAATGATAAACATCTGAGTTGGTTTGATTAAGACCAAGATTGAGTTCTTTATCTCTTTTGAGGCAATGATAAGCTGCATGTATTAATGCCCTAAGCATTAAAAACAATAAAAATATCCCAGTTAATATTGTAGATGATACTTGCCACAAAATCACTTTCCAAGATGGATATTCGATGTTATCAGCTTTCGCGACAGCATTTGTAGTTGAGTGAGACTGCTCAGAGTTTATTGAGTAATTGTATTCATGAGAAGACATTGAGTTGAAGAAGTAAAAAATATGGCGTTTTTAACGCGAAAACTTTCATATAAATAGTCTTTTCGTTTGTTTTATGTTTTACGTTTTGTCGTGTTTTTTTATTTTTTTGCAAAAAAATCAAAAATCTAACTTTTGTATTTTTTTTGTACACAAACATCAAGTTTCTACTGCTGAATTAATTTTCGTTGCACACACAACCAATTACTGGTAACTTCAAATGACGCTTGCTAAGTCTAGTAGAAGTAGCTACTCTAAAGTGGGGAACAATGAATTGGAAGCCCAAATAATGAAGTTTGGTGATAAAACTGTATTAACTATCAGAAAAGATGGAGAGATGGATACAACATTTAAAGTGAAAGCACCAAGTTCAACTGCATTTTTAGGTCTTCTCAATGGAGAAGATGGTGATATACAAGATCAGAACTTTAGTTGTGAAAAACATTGTATAGTTGGTGACGCTAATAACTTTAAAATCGCAGTGTTAGTCAATCAAATCGCTAAATTACTTTATACTAGATCAGAAACCAATGATTTGATAATAACGCTTAGTTCAAAACTATTTTATAAAAGCACTACGTCTAATGAAGATAGAGATGTTCTTCTTGGTGTATTGGGACTAGTTGGAACATTAGTTAAAACCTAATTAATGAAAAAATAAATATCAATTATCACCATTATCAATAACTGCGGTATCCAAAACTTCTAATTGGCCGTTCTTTTGACCGCTAACCATCGCTGCTAATTCTCTGTAGTTGACAGGATCTATTAATGATACTACCTCCCAAGTTTTACCAGAATCTTCACTTTCTATATCACCAAGAAGAGGTTTAATTTTATCTGATAGCTTTTTAGCATCTTTTGAATCTAAAGAAACTTTCACTTTCATCTTGGCCCTAACCAAAGGAATCACTTGAGAACTTATTAGCAATCTGATAGCCTCAAGGGCTTGCCCCTTTGCTGCTTTAGTTGTAACGACATTGTATTTTAGTTCAGCTAAAGCCTTTTGAATCATTGTTGGTGGATACCTTTTCTTAGTTCTCGGATTTATACATTTAGTTGATATTATCTGTAACACTTCAGCTTGAATTTGTAAACCATTGGCCTGTCTTTCCTTTTCACTCAGTTGAATTTCACCTTTTTGAAGTATTTCTAAGACAATTTTATCTATATCGGTGGTTCCAAAACATGCTTGTAAATCTTCCTTTGGGGCAACTTGCCCTTTAGAAACGTTTAAAAATACCTGTGGAATTTGTAAAACTTCATCTAAATCCTTTTCCCTATTAAACAAAATGTCAGTTTTATGATCAACGTCACTTTATTTACAATTCCTTAACACTCACACATTTGATCTAAAATCTTGAACTTTGTTTTGATAACACGCAATTTCAAATCTTTTCTTTCCTCTTTTCATACGCACAAGTGACACATTTGTCAACTTAATTTGAGTTGATGGTTGTTGAATGGGCATTTGTTATAAAAATAAACCAATCGTCTGTCAAAAGTTAAGTTGTTTGATAAAATTTTCTTTGTTCTGTCAAATTGACAATGTTTTCTTTTCGTTTTTTTTTTTTCTTTTTTCCTTTTTTTACTCACA
>JAKTSD010000018.1:0-175555 GCA_030580055.1 Starmera stellimalicola | reverse complement strand
TTTTTTTTTTTTTTTTTTTTTTTTTTTTTTTTCTATTTTTTTTTTTTTTTTTTTTTTTTTTTTTTTTTTTTTTTTTTTTTTTTTTTTTTTTTTTTTTTTTTTTTTTCCCTTGAAATGAGAAAAAAATTTATTCCCAAAAAGGTTTTTCCAGGTGAGCAAAACTGATTGTTGTTATCACATTCTTAGATAGACATTATTGGGACATATTCATAGCATATTTCCCCCACTATTGTGATCACAGGAAAAACCGACCTATTCCACCAAATTTATTCACTTTCTTTAATAGGAAATAGAAAGGGGAATAAATAATAAAAACAAAGATCACGGCAAGAAGTTGAGTGATTTTTGAATAAACATTCTGAGGCAGTTCTTGAGGTATAGAAATCGACTAGAATCCAAAAAATGTCAAGTACTTCATATCAACCATCGGAAACTGGTGTTCACCAAAGAGGAATGAGTCCTGACCCAGTTTCAGTCAATTATCATAAACACGATCTGCTATTATTAAAGAGCGCGCACTCTTCATCATGTTCGATCAATAAAATTGCAGAGAAGAACTTTTTGCAAAATGACTTGCTTGATTCAATTGAGAATTTCATCACCTCAATTGAAACCAAATTAGATCGTATTGAAAGTTACTTCAAAAGTAATGATCAAGTTGAAGGTAAAACCTGTTCTGACAAAATGAGTGAAGAATCTATGGCAACTTTGGAAAGCTTATATGAGACTTTAATCTCTATAAAAAATTCAGTGTTTGAATCAACACCAAATTTAGATGATTTCAACAAGATAATTGATGATCACTATGGAAATTTGCTTGAATCCATCGAGTCAACAAACACTCTAGGATTTCATGAAAAATTACTGACTTGTCTTCATTTCATTGACGCTAAAATAAACCAGTTCAATGATTTAGCTCAAGAAGAAGCAAGACATTTGATTGGTGGTGAAATTTTTGAGCCAGTGGATCATAAAGACCCTTTATTAAAACTAAAATCTTTTGAAATAAAATTTCATAATTATGAGACTGCAGCAGCAAATGGTTTACACAGACTCTTGCATTACTATGAATTACCATTCCCATGGAGGGAAAATAATTATATCATTCATGGTTATAGATTTCATAGTAATCATTTACATTCTTTGCAAAGTATGTGTACTTTACATAATGAATCTGCAAATATTTGGACACATTTTGCTGGTGCATTTTTATTCCTTTATATTTCAATATTTTCATTTCCAAGTACTGATTTGTTCAAAAGAAACTCATTTCAAGATAATTTAGTTCTATACTTCTTTTTTGCTGCAAGTATAAAATGTTTGCTATCATCAACTTTTTGGCACACATTTAATGGTACATCAAATCTTTATTTGAAAAAGAAGTTTGCTTGTGTTGATTACACTGGCATCACAACTTTAATCATTGCGTCTGTTATCACAACGGAATACGCAAGTTTATACTATATGCCAATTTTAAGAACTGGATTTGTGATTTTTTCATTAATCTGCGGTTTAATTGGTTTTGCATTCAACTGGTCATCAAAATTTGACCGTCCTGAAAGTCGTCCACTTAGAATTGGATTTTTTATTTCATTGGCAGCATGTGGGTTTGCTGCCTTTGGATTTTTAGTTTTCCAAAGAGGGCTGTTCCATAGCTTGCAATTTTATTCACCCCTGTTAAAAAGCTTTGCTGCTTACCTTACTGGTGTTGTATTTTATGGCTCCTCATTTCCTGAAATTTTTAGATCAGATGTTATCATTGATCAAGATCTGCCAACTGAAGAATTTATGATGTACGGTGATGATTCAAAAGGTTTAGAAAGTTATTTCAAACCTCAACCTGAAAAAGGTCCAAATCATGGGAAATTTATTTCATTATGGTGGATTGATTATATTTTCTCCTCGCATAACATCTGGCATGTTTTTGTATTATTGGGGATCTATTGTCATTATACCGCCATTTATGAAATGTTTGAAAACATTCCTTTCAACAAGTGAACATAATGAAGGTAAAAAAAAAACAAACAAACAAACAATTTATTAAAAAAAAGAGAAAACAAAGGGAAAACCTTACTTAATTATAAGGTTGTTGGTTTATGGGTTCAAAAGTTAGAGATTATCAAAATTTTTATATACACGTATACGATATTATTTTTACATTAAACATTGTATTTATTCTATGTAATTAGTTCAACTACCGTGTTATGTTGTTTTGTGTTGTGTATATTAGCAATTAAACTTCTGGTGTCGTATTTATATTTGGATTAACCTTTATAGCATTAACTAGTGCATTTCTCGAATAACCAGCTTCGAAATTTGTTGAGTTATATTGCTCAGTATTACTACCATTTGGTTCGCCCAATAAAGCACTTCTTTCGCTAGCAAGGCTCGCAACACTTTGATGTATTGAATTTGGATTTGAATTTGACTTCGGATAATCTTTCGACTTAAGCATGAAAACCAAAGAACATGAACCAAATATTGCCATTCCCAGTAGACCAATTAACACACCTAATGCAAGCGCAATACCAGGTAATTTCAAATGATATCTGTCATGAATATTGATCCAATCCAATTCAAAAGGTTCATCAACCAAATAAACGCATGAATGTGTGTTTTTTGTGTTACAACCTTTACCAATGATCCTAATCTCAAAATCTTGCCCGTTATTAATTTTGAGCAAATCAACGGATCTATTAGGTATGTCAATACATCTTAATGTAGTTCCGTTGATTAAAGTTTCAATATCGCCCTGGCATTTATGGATGTTTTCTAAGGAGCTTGAAGCTATAATATGAAGCCTTAGGAATTTTTCCAATGTTTGATTTGACTTAAATGGATTTAGTGATAACATTGAGTTTGAAGTTGGTAATAAAATTGAATAATTTGAATAGTTCAACAACTCTGATAATTCAGGAAAATAATCTAAATACTCCAGGAAAAGATTTGGTACCGAATCTGAGTGTTGCGCAATTTTTTTAAGTGGGATATCAATATCATTTGGAAATAAAACTTCATCAATTGGATGAATAACACCTTCATTAAATAATATATCATTATTTTCTCCAATATCAACCAATTTACCATTGAATTCTAAATTTATCCAATTCAATCCATCTTGTTGTTTTGGTTGGGTATTGGGTTCATTGTCATAATCCTTAGTTGAAATTTTTTTAATTGTTATATTTTCACCGTTTAGATTCTCAAATGTTATATTTTTACCATTGAAATCTGAGTAAAATAGTCCATTCAGGATTAAATTTTTAAACAGTTTTTCAAACAAGGTCAAGTCATTTTTGAAGACATTCAAAGTTAATTCAAATGATTCCCATGATTTATAACATGGTAAGAAGATTGTGTATCCTAAATTATTCTTCGGTAATTTAAGCAAATTTAATGAATCCAAAATTTGTAAAGATTGGGAACAAGAATAAGCAGGGTTAACAGATGATGGAATATTAGAAGGAGGCTTCAAATCTTCATCTGTTATATAGACTAAAGAGTTTCCAACTTCGTATGGACCAGATTCAATTAACACATTATTATTCAGAATAATCTCATTAGAACCTAATTTACTAACTTTTAGTCTTTGGCAGCCACTGCCAAATTTCTTTGGATTGCAAAGTTTTGTATCATATAGACCTTTTGTTGAAGAAAAGTATATTCTTTCATTGACAAAGTGATACAGATTTGATGACTTTGACAATATACTAACAATTTGGTCCGGTTCTTTGGACAAAAACAATGTTTGCTCTAAAGTATTATTTGTTAGTAGGAACTCTAGATTTTGAAAAATCAATTCATCAATGAAATCTGTTGCATTCAAACCAGCCAATAGTTTTTTCAAGTTCATATCGATCTCTGGTATTAAACCTTGATCTTCAAATAGATGAATTATATTACTTGAAGTTAATAAATTTGATTTTGATGAAATGAAAGTATCATTAATTACTAAATGGTTTCCATAATCCATTGATTTTAGTATTGTTTCATAACCGTTCATATTTTTAATTGGTATTTCATTGTCAAAGTCACCCCCAACGTATATATCAAAAAAAAGGTTTTTTAATAAATTAGCTCTATCTTCTTTACCGTATTTTGATAGCAAATAATTCATTTCGAACTCATCAAATTTGAAGGAAGAATCAACTGGGATTATTATTGTCTTATCTGGTAAATCAATTTCTAAATGTTTGTATAAGTTATTGAATATACTGATCTTTCTATTTGAATCCAAAAACTTATTTAAGGTTAAAGCATCTGGAAGTAATCTATCTATTCCTTGAACACTTGAGTCTTGTGACTCAGCCAGTAAATCCAATTCCACAACATCTATATCATTGATTTGAAAAGCTCCTGTTGATATATTTGAGTACAATAAAATAGGCGATCTGTTTTCATTTGTAGCTTCTTTTATTAAATAACCATTGAAATCTCTGAATAGTATATTCTCACTTACAATATAATCGTTGATGTCCAATTGTTTTAAAACATTTTCTTCAGAGTTTAGCGAAGCTTCACAAGATTGTGCTGAATCGCAGCCTAATATGTCAAAAAAAGCTGAATTTACAGGTGAGATCAATGTTATATTGCTTGCTTGATTCAAATATGGGACAGCACCATTCCTCTGTAGCACCCTCAAAAAATAAGAAAATTCAATATTCTCTGATAAGATGTCTATGACTGTTTTGGTAACGGGTTCAGCAGGGTCTTTATTACTAGCATGGACTATGCCAACCAAACAATATAGCAGTAGCACAAAGCTCCAAGTTTTCATCATTATTCCACATCTTTTCAACAAAACAAAAATTTTGGGGCTTTTCATCACTATTTGAGTGCCTTTTAGCACACTTCTTATTTTATTAATGGCAGAAAACTTCGATTAAAAGCTTCTCGATAGTTTATTATCTTGCAAAAAAAAAAAAAAAACACAGAATTTCTCTCTTCTTTTGATATGTAAATTTATCAAGCTTAGTCAGAAGTCGGAACTAACTTTGAATATATTAAAAACTGATATTCGGAATTCTTTTTTTTCGCTTGATATTAATTTTTTAGTCTTCAGAACTTTTGAAGTTCTTGACTTTCTTAAATGATTTTCAGATTGTTTTTTTTTTTTAATTAAATATTTAGGTTTATACAATTAGTGCAATTGCTATTCAAACAAGTTAGTTTTTAACAATGGCTGATCAAGGACCAGTTGAACAAATTGACCAGGTTATTACTGACCAAAGCGAGTCACAAATTGCAGAATCTATCGCACAAGCGGCTGGAGCTGCTGTGGAAAGTACCGCTGTGGTTTCTGAAACTTCTACAGATCCTTCTAGTGATGCAGCAAAATTACGCGAATTGAATGCAGAACTTGCAAAGAAAGAACAAGAGATACAAGAAGATAAAATAGATGTGGATTCGCGCTCTATTTATGTTGGTAATGTGGATTACGGTGCTAGCCCTGAAGAATTACAGAAACATTTCCAATCTGCTGGATCAATTAATAGAGTTACAATATTGCTTAATAAGTTCACTGGTCAACCAAAAGGTTTTGCTTATATTGAATTTCAAGAACAATCATCAGTTGAGAATTCTCTAGCTTTGGATGACAGTGTTTTTAGAGGAAGAAACTTGAAAGTTACCCCAAAAAGAACCAATGTGCCTGGTTTCATTCGTGGCCGTGGTAGAGGAAGAGGTGGCTTCAGAGGTGGCTACAGAGGTGGCTTTAGAGGAAGAGGTTTCAGAGGAAGAGGAAGAGGAAGAGGAGGATTCGGTTCTTTTTAGAGAAATTGAGAGAATATTCTAATAGAAGGGTGAGAAACTGAGAAAAGCGTAATGTGTTTATCCCACTAATAGGCACTGTTGTATTTTAATTAATTTTGTTACTGTTTCAATAAACTAAACCTAATTTGTATCATTTTCTGTAAAGCTCGTTTCTGTAGCGATGGATAATATCTTAATTATTTAATCAAAATAAACAAAATAATTATGCAGTGAAATTAAGTGACAAAATTCCCTATTTAAAGGGAAAGACAAGGAAAGTATTTGATCTGCTTTGCGATAAGAATTTTAGGAACGAATAGCAATATAACCTGATGTCTGATGAACATTACATTTCAATTCCAGTTGAAAGAACACCACATTCTGTTAGAATTAGACGTGATTCTATTTTTAATAACGCACTCGGTTCATTCAAAGGTGTTAATTCATTAGGTAGATTTGCTTCATCTGTTGGAAGAGCACAATCTTTCAAAACTATTGAAAAAGAACTTACACATAGAAGATCTTTTTTCAGAAATAATGAAGAATTATTTGATCCAGATACCCTAGCACCATCAGCTCATGGTGAAAGATTATCAACCATATATCCAAACTACAATAATAATATTGATCAATGGAGGAGTCAAAACCAAGTACAATCATCGGATGCTCATAGTGACTTTTATGCTGACGTTTTAGATGACAGTTCACTTATGAATCAAAGTTTTCTTAACAGATCCCAATCAAATTATTCAGGTTATGGAGCAATTAATAGTGACACCCACTCAACAAACAACAACTTTAACGATTATCCAGAATCAACTCCATTAGTTCTTAAGAAAGTTGAGAAGAGTGATGGTAAAGTGGTTACCATTATTGCAGGTCAATCAACAGGTCCACAAACGGTTTTTAATAGTGTTAATGTTTTGATTGGTATAGGGTTATTAGCTTTACCTCTGGCCTTTAAGCATTCAGGGTGGGTTGTTGGTGTTCCAACGTTAGTAATTTGTGCATTTTTAACTTTCTGTTCAGCAGAAATTTTATCAAGATGTATGGACACCGATCCAACTTTAATGACCTATTCAGATCTAGCTTATGTTACATTTGGTACAAAAGGGAGAACTTTAATATCGATCCTATTTTCCTTGGATCTATTAGCAAGTGGTGTTGCTTTGATTATCTTATTTGCTGATTCATTAAATGCGTTATTCCCATCAATTTCAATCAATCAGTTTAAAATTATAGCATTTTTAGTCTTGACACCACCGTCATTTTTACCATTAAATATTTTAAGTTTGATTAGTTTGTTAGGTATTTCAAGTACAATATCTGTTGTTGGAGTTATATTCATTTCAGGTTTCCTTAAAAAGTCAACACCAGGTTCACTGGTTGAATTTGCTTCAACTAATTTATACCCAAAATCCTGGAATGATGCATTAATTGCAATTGGTTTACTATTATCACCATTCGGTGGGCATAGCATCTTTCCAAATTTGAAAGTTGATATGAGACATCCAGATAAGTTTAAAGACTGTCTAAAAACAACTTATGCAATTACTTTATTGACTGATTTATCAATGGCTGTTATTGGATTTTTAATGTTTGGTTCAAATGTGCTAGACGAAGTTACAAAAAGTGTTTTAACGACAACTGGATATCCAAAATGGACCTATATTGTTATTTGCGCATTGATGTCTTTAGTCCCGTTATCAAAAACTCCTTTAAATGCGAGACCAATCATAACCATTCTAGATCATTTATGTGGTACATTCACAATTAGTGAATATAAAGGCTCTGAATATGTTTTCAAATACGCTTTGAGATTATTCTTAAGAGTATTTGTTAATGCAGTTTTTGTCTTTGTGGCTGTTGTCTTTCCAGCGTTTGATAAAATTGTGGCCTTAATGGGCTCATCATTATGTTTTATCCTGTGCCTGATTTTACCATGTTTGTTTTACTTAAAAATATGTAAAGAAACAATCACAAAGAGCGAGAAGATTTTATGCTACATAGTCATTACTATTTCAACAATATTATCAATTGTTGCCACAACCTCGACCATTCTTTTATAAATAATTCATTATATATTATCATAAACTATAAATCAGATAGAAACATAAACCGAAGCGTAGTGTGTAAGAAAATATTCATTATTGAAAATTGATGAGTAGTGTGTAAACCAAAAATGTAAATTTTTTTTTTTTTGTTTTGTTACAGAGAGAAGAGCACTTATAAAATTTTATAACACTACTTAAAAAGCATAAAAGTTGATTATCATCATGTCGAAGGAGTTGAGTGCTATTTGTAATGATCCAACACTTATTTTTAAGCAGTTAGAAAATGATGAAGGAGTCTCAGCAGCTGTTAAAAATTTGCTAGACCCCATCACAAAGAATTACACTGTCCTAGATGAAATTTTTATAGAAGGTTTAGATGCTTCACAAATATGGTCACAGGCTAAAATAGTCTTAGATTCTGTTACTGAGGACTTATTATACGAAAAGATACCGCAACTAAGCGCTAAATCTGTCAACGATGATGGTGAATCGAGCGAAGATTCTGAAGGTGAACAGTTCTCAAATATAGAAGATGGAAATGAAGACAGTGGAGAAGAGGAAATCAATGAAGAAGAAAATCAATCAGAAGATATTGAGGATGAAGATGAGGGAGAACAAGAGGAAGTTGAAGATATACAAGATCAAAAATCAAACGAAGAATTAGACGATGAGTTTTTTTCAATCGATGATTTTAATAAAATGACAATGGAACTAGATAAGAAAGATGGAGAAGATGCAGACGAAGATGACGAAGATGATGGTGATATTGATTTTTTTGGTGAGGGCCCAGAATCTGATGAGGATGATGAAGCGCTTTATTATAACGATTTCTTTACGGAACCAAAAAATGGTAGTAAAAAGCAAACAAGCTTTAATAAGTCGTCCAGCGAACAAAAAGAGATGGATGGAGATCAAAATGAAGATGAAAAAGATTTCAATGAAGATGATTATGAAGATGGTATGAAATCTGCATTTAATGATATATTTGAAGATGAAGAAGGCGAAGAAAAAGAATCAAAACCAAAGAATTTATCAAGTTTTGAGCGTGAACAATTAAGACTTCAAGAAGAGATTGCTAAATTAGAAACAGAAGCAATAGCTGAAAAAAAATGGGCAATGAAAGGTGAAAGTAAAGCAAAAGACCGTCCAAGTGATTCATTGTTAAATGAAGATTTAGATTTTGAAAGAACTGCAAAACCAGTTCCAGTTATAACACAAGAAGTGACTGAAAGCTTGGAAGAGATGATTAGACGTAGAATAAAAGAAGAAAATTTTGATGACATTCCAAGAAGAACATTGGCAGATTTACCAAAATTTAAAAAATCTAATGAATTTCAATTAAGTGAAGTTAAATCAAATAAATCTTTAGCAGAATTATATGAAGATGATTTCAAAGGTGATAGTAATAAAGATGAAGTTTCAGAAGAGTTACAAAAGAAACATGATGAAATTACTGACTTATTCAAAAGCTTGAGTTATAAATTAGATGCTTTATGCTCATCATATTTTATACCTAAACCAGCACAAAAATCGCTTGAGGTTAAAACTAACGCTTCTACAATTACAATGGAAGATGCACAGCCACTAACGTTATCAAATGCTGAAACGTTGGCACCACAAGAAATTTTCAAAGCTTCAAGATCAGCAAATGAAAATGAATTTACATTAAAGAATGGTATTGTCTTATCAAGAGATGAATTATCAAGAGAAGATAAACAAAGATTGAGAAGGGCAAACAAACGTAAGAGATCCAAACAATTGAAAGCTCAAGATCCTTCCAAATATAAGAAATCTAAGAAACAAGATGTTATTGATACATTATCAAAAGCAAATAATGTTACAATTATCAATGATAAAGGTGAAAAAAGAGATGTTCAAGGTTCCCTAGTTAAAGATAAAGTCAAGAAGGGAACTACTGCTTTGAAATTATAAGTAACTAATAAAAAGATTATATTTATTTCTTTAATATTTTCTATCTAGTTTCTTCTTTTGCCAAATGTAATAATTGTTTTGCACCTTTTGAAACAATTGGACTATAATGTTTTTCTAATAAAAGAATTTCATACATTGTTGCCGCCTCTGCATTACTTCTTGATACAACTGAAGACTCCATTTTATAAGTTCCGTTTGAAATTCTGTCTTCAGTAGAAAACAGGGAAGAGATTTCTGAATATTTTGCCATTAACTTTGTTAAGAATTTGATTAAAGCAATAGTTGATTTTTCAGGAGTGAACAATAAACAAGTCGCAAGTTTTTTTGAAAATGCTAAGGATCTTTGAATTGAACCATTTTTTGATTTGAAAAAAATATTCTCTAAAGATTTTAATAATAATTCAATTTTTGTAGAAACATTAACTGAGGGTTTTTTGAAGTCATTTGCCAATGGATCAGCTAATCTTAAGGTTTTATATGAAAACTCGATATCTGCATCAAATGATAATGGGAAAAGTATTGGATATAATGAGTCAATGAAGTTTGATAAATCCATATTAATCTTATATTGAGAATGATTTGAAACTAGAGCAAACCCTGTAACAATTGATAATAAAATTAAACGTAAAGAATCATTTTCTTGTAAATTCGAATTATTGATATCTAAATCTCTCACAACTTCTTTGATAACTTCAAGGAAGTCACCTAACAAATCAAAATTAACCATATGACCAATTTTTGATAAACCTTCAAAGACACCACCAAATAATAAATTTGATCCATCCTTCAGTATATCAAGATATAAAGTTAATAGTAACTTTAAAATATCAGCTTGAAATCTTTCTCTTTCTTTTTCAGAAATTGCTTGTTCTGCAACTCTCAATTCTTCTTCAATTTCTTTTCTTTCTTTTCTTGCCTTTCTCTCCTTTTTAGATAAATGAATTCTATCTTTCTTTTTAATTTTTGGTTTATTCTCCTTTTCTTCTTCAACACCATTTGGATCATAATCACTTAAAATATTTAACGATAAAAATGTATTTAAAACACTTTCATCAATTCTGAACTTTCTATTTCTGATGGTTTTTGTCAATAATCTGACAACATCAAAGGAAATATCACCATTATCATCATCTTTCATCAAAGTTTCTAATGTTTGTATACAATCATGAAACAAAGGATCTTTCTTGGTTGAATGTTTACAAATTCTTCTGATTATGATAATTAAAACATCTGGTCTATAATTGAAGTTTTGAAAATTTGCTGCTAATTCACATGCTGCTTTGATGGCAAAATTGGACATTTGAAGATCTTTTTTTGCATTTTTAGAGTACTCGTTCAATAATTCAATATAGTTTTTGTAATTTAAAACTAAGGTTTGTTCAAAATTTCGTAGTTTCTGAACTTCTTTGGAAACTTTTTCTCTTTTTTCAGTTTCGGTTAACGATCTAATTCTATAACCTGGAATGATACTTTTGAAAGTTGGCACCAATGCTAATAGTGAAAATCTTGCTGTATTCGGATTTTTAGATTGTGCCATTCTAACTAATCTTGTTAGACTTGCAATATTTTCTTCTGGTTCTTCCATTATTTTCTCAACGATCTTTGCAATTTCTTCCTTTAATTGTAAGATGGTTTCAGCGCTATCTTGTGGCACTTCTTCTTCTGCTTCCTCTTTTTCTTCTTCACCATCGTCTTCATCGTCATCTTCCATATCTTCATCGTTTTCTTGTTCTTGTTCTTCTTCTTCTTCTTCTTTCTCTTTATGAGCATTCCTTTCAATTTCAGCAGCTTTCACAACAACTCTTTCAACTTTACCACCTTTTTTAATAGGTAATCTTTCAACCTCATCCTCGTGAGCTTGCAATTTACGAGGTCTTGATTCATAACTTTGTTCTAATTCATCATCACTGAAACCTTCATTATTGTCACTATCACTGATTCCGGCGGAATTAGCGTAGTTTGCCAGTCCAACAACCAGTTGATCATCTTTTTGCTTCCTCTTAAGCTCTCTTTTCTTGTCCTGGAATCTATTGGCTCTTTTTCTCCCCATCTTAACTGATCTCAAAGCTCATCGAACTGCAAAAAATAAATTTCAAATAAATTTTAATTTTTTTTTATTTTTGTGTTTATGTAAGCAATTTTAGCAATGCCGTTTTGGGATATTTTTTCATGTTTTTTTTTCTTTCCTGCAAAAATAACGTTTTTTAATCATTCTGTAAACAATTCTGGTTTAAAAGTTGTTCTTCAGTTGATACTGTTGTCAGTTTATTGTTGTCAAGTGACTTAAGTTGAATTTCTACTGCTTTCAAACGACTTTCAAGCTTTTTGCACTAAATTCTAAAACTTTTTAAGGGAGATTACCATTAAATTGCTGAACATATCAATAAGTAAATAAAGAAAGTAATAAGGTAAATAAAAGAAAAATAATTAACCATTATCATAAGACAGGCACAATGAATTCTTTAGCTATTGGACAAGACATTGTTAATGATGACTTAATTAAAATAGTGGATATGGGAGAGCAGTTTATACCTAGTCCTGGAGGTGATTCAAATAGACACAAGAAATTCAAAATTATTGAAAGTGACCAAAGCCGTCAATTAGCAAGTAAAAATAGTAATAATACCAGTGATGATGATGATAAAAATAAAGGATTAAAAGTTAAAAGATTCAAATTTGTGAATAACTCCCAAACAACGATGGTTAAACCAAAATCAAGAATGAAACCAACTTTTAAAGTTGATCAACAGTTTTTATCGAACGAACAATCAAGTCTTAATAGTGAAAGAGTTAAGAGACAGCATAATTTAAACCTTTTGGGTGTAAATACTGCTTCAAAATACAGACCATTAGCAACGCCATCATCTTCTTCTGCTGGTGCTCCTTCTTCTGGTGAAAAAGAGTTTATATTTCAAACCAGTATTAAAAGAGCCCCAGGAAGACCAAGAAAATACCCAGCTGCTCAAGATGTCAAAATAAAGAAGAAGCAAGGACGTCCTAGAAAACTTCCTATTGACTCTGAATCTGGAGTTGGAACTGAGCTTGACCTAGGCCTTGAAGACGATGAGGACGATATTAATAGTAATGATGACCTGAAAAAACAGCTTCTTCTTGAAAACAATTATACAAGTATTGATTCCGACCTCATACGCAAGAGCAAAATTTTACATGAAGATCAAGATTCAAGTGAGAGCAATAATACTAGCAATAACAATAATGATAATAACAACGAAACTAATATCAATATCGACAATATTGGGAAAAGTAAACATACGGATATGGAAGACAATTTAGTAAGAATAGCCACTAGTGCCTCGATTAATAAATTCGATGAAAGCACGGCGACTAATGTTACAACGAAGGAAGAAAATATCGAGCCAGATTTGCAGACTAATTAGTTTATGCCTCAATACCTAGTAACGGAAAAGCAATAGCAATTTAATAATAATTTATTTTAACGTTTTATAATGTATCCAATTAAGCTGATCGACAACAGTGGTGTTACTAGCCGTTATTTTCCTTGAAATCAAAAGGATCAATAATATATTATTATAGGTAACAAATTCAAAACTATATTAGGGCCCGAAATTAGGTTGGAATTATTGCATGACAAAGCTGGGATTCATGCATAGTTTGAACCCACAGTTATACATCTGCATACCAACTTTCCTTCCTTAGCATCCGTTTTGTCAGCTAATTCTCGAAAATTTTGAGAAAATTTTGTGACAAAATGGTATGTTTTCCACTATTTTTTAAAATGAGGTGACAATTTAGTAAATGCTAGAAATTTTTTTTCGAAAATTTTACTGGAAACTTAGGGTTAGAGAACCGTTGGAATTTGTATAAATAGCTGGTTGTATACCCTTCAAAATGACTGTCTTTACTTCAATAAATTCATTGAATTGAAATTTACAAACTAAATCGCAAAAAAAACAACAATTTTATAATGTCACACGAGGAAGATATCAACACTGCTGCTGCTTCAATTGAACAACAAGACAAAGCTCAACTTTATAACCAAGACTTGGAAGCACAATCTAGTGCAATCAAACCAACTCCATTTGGTAGATTCAACGTCAACTCCTTCGAAGGTTATACTACCCAGTACGAAGATTATGAACACTCAAATGAAAAAATGATGTACCCATTCACTGGTAACTTAAATCTAGGTTACCAACCAGCTCCAAGCAGAAAATTTGCTAACCCAGTTCCAGCTGGTATTTCAAGTTTAGGTATTAGTTTATTTACCTTAAGTTTGATCTTATTAAGAACCAGACATGTTACAACTGCTTCGATTGTTATTGGACCATTCTTCTTCTTATCATGTTTGGTTCAAATGATTACTGGTATTTGGTGTATTGCTCTTGAAAACACTTATGCTTCAACTATCTTATTATGTTACGGTGGTTTCTTTGGTTCATATGCTGCAGTTTTAACTGGTGGATTTGGAGTTGTTGAAAGTTATTCAACCGTTTCCGAATTTGACAGTGCTTTAGGTTACTACTTATCTGCATGGACCATTTTTGCAATCTTTACTTGGTTAGTTACATTCAAATCAACCATTCCAATTGTTGCATTAACCACTTGTGTTTGGTTATTCTTCTTGTTATTAACCATTGCAACTTTCAACGGTTCTGAAGGTTGTGCAAAAGCTTCAGGTGTTTTTGGTTTCATCAGTGCAATTGCTTGTTTCTACGTTGCATATGTTGGTTTGGCTGCAAAATCAAACAGTTATGGATTTATGGTTTTCCCATCAACTTACTTGCCACATTCAACCACTCCACAAAACAAAAAATTCTGGAATGTCAGAGTTTAAAGTTAAACCAATTGTTTTCAATATCACATCAGTCTATCATTCATTCATTAATTTTATAAGTTTTATTTGAAGATATACTGACTGATTGATTTTATGAGTTTTTTACCCACAACAATATGTTGTTTTAATTTTCTAATAGGCCTAGCAAGCTATAATAAGCTGGCTGTATATACGAATATATGACGAGATAAAATACATTACTCTAGAGTAGATTTTTTTTGTTCAATCTATCGATATAATTCAACAATGTGCGTTTTGACACAAAATTTTGTTTTCCGGCTCGGTTGGTGACTTCAAATCAATAATGAATTCCGACCATCGTTTTAATAAAAAAAAAAATATCACGTGATCGAGAACTTCCAATTTCAGCTTTTTGTAGTGGGGGCTAAAAAAAATCCACCATAAGTTTTAACTAAAATGAAATGAAAAATTAGACCATCAACTGTTGCCAGAAATTTGCAAATTAATTGATAATTTTAATACATTTAATAACTAATACATAATGCTTCGTTCAGCTAGAATCATAAGAAACATCAATTATGCTAGAAGTGAGTTTAATTGATTACCGGAACACAGTCCAAAGCAAAATTAATGAGTTCTTGATGTACTAACTACGATTTAAAGGTTTCACTTCATCATCTTTCCTTAATAAAGCGGAATTATTCAATATGCCTGCAATGTCACCAACCATGAACGAAGGTGGTATTGTTGAATGGAAATTCAAGGTTGGTGAGCCCTTCAAAGCTGGTGATTCTTTATTAGAAGTTGAAACGGATAAAGCCCAAATTGATGTTGAAGCTCAAGATGATGGGGTTATTGCAAAGATCTTGCTAGATAATGGTACCAAGGATATCAAAGTTGGTACTCCAATTGCTATCTTAGCTTCTCCTTCAGATGACTTAGCTACTTTAGAATTACCAGAAGTCAAAACCTCTGCTCCTGCTGCAAAACCTGCTCCAAAACCTGCTACACCTGCTCCAACTCCTTCATCAACTCCAAAGGCTGCTTCACAACCAGCAGCTACTTCTTCATCACACTCACAACTTCACCAAGCAAATGCAAAACAAACACTATTCCCTTCTGTTGCATCATTACTTGAATCAAATGGAATTTCAAAAGAAGAAGCATTTGCTAAAATTCAAGCCTCAGGTCCAAATGGAAGAATACTGAAGGGTGATGTGTTAGCTTATCTAGGTAAAATTCCAACCGAATCTGTTGAAAAAGTTTCTGAGTTAGTTAACTCTCATATGAACCTTGATCTTAAAAATATTGAAAAATTAAAGATTAAATCAAAATCTGAGTCCTCTACCAAAAAATCTGGACCTGCCGCTGCTGCTCCTCCAAAACCAAAAACCTTCACCAAAGAATTCAACTTAACCAAATTCAAAAACTCCACTTCAACTGAACTATCAAAATTATCCATTGATCAATTTGTTTCAAAAGCTTCACAAAAGGCCAGAATTTTTGCATATAATCCAAAACCAGTTAAATCAGATTACTATGATCCATTATTCGAAGAATTAGTTTCAGTGCCAAACAACGTTGATAGATTCAAAGTCAGTTTAAATATTAATAAATCTTCATCTTCATCTTCAGGTGCTGATGAATTTGACGATTTACTGGGATTATTAAACAACACCCCAGCTCCATCCAGTAAAGATACTAACGCAACCGTTAAAGTTTCAGTTGAATTGGTTCCTGGTATTAGTGATGCAGAAACTAAAGCTAAAAATTACCTAGCTAAACTGGAGGAGTACCTAAACTAATTAAATTCATATATTAAATTCATATATAGAAATATTGTTATAATTGTTAATAATAATATTATTTCTTTACGATAATCGATTTGTAGCTTGAACTTAGTCTCATTAATTATGATTGTTCTTTTTCACCTATCAAATTTAAAGTTAATTTACAACTTTATTATTTTTACGCTAGTTGAATCTTTCAACAATAATATATTTACTTTATAATATTTATGAACAATAGACAATCACGCCAAGTCATGAATCAATAGAACACGAAAGAGTTCTAAAATAGTTGAATCTCGGTATTAATAGCAATTTGGTGCACTAGCTAAGTAGTTCTAATAACTATAGAAAGCGTATTAAAGTTAATTTAGTCAGTTGTACTAATATCATTAGACTCTCGTTGTTCAAAATAAACACTTAAAAAGACCCAATTGAGCTTCATAGATCACTGAAAGTATACTAAAAAGCGTCTTTTCAACAAGAGCAGGGAAGAAAGGGAATTTGATTACTATTGCTAATTATGATTGGTCGGGGATATAATCAACCTAGTGTGACAGTACTTACAAGCTTACATGTTACCCCCGCCCCCCAATCTTGTCTCAAAACAACCGGCATTCTGTTTATCAAAACACAACTACCTGTATTGGGCATTGTACAATTTAGCAGTAACTAAAATAAAAATAACAATGAAAAAAAATAATCAAATAAAAAAAAACAGTATACATAGAAGTATTCGTCAACTCATAAATAAAGATGCCGGAGTTCACATGTGAGGCATGTGCTTTAACACTTGAAGATGGTGATATGTTAAAACATATTTCACAAACAAGGCACAATAAAATAGTCCATACAGCTTCGAATCAAGAATTAGAATGTGAAAATTGTGAAGATAGTAATGTTCATCAGTTGGTTATTGTGCGTTATGGAGGCACTGACATGCAGATGCTCTGTCAATTATGCTTGAGTAAAGAGGAAGGGGACAAACCTTCGACTCAATACACCATTCAAAATGGGTCATTGTTGAAAAATGTATTGAATTATTATAGAGTTAGAGATTTAAAATGCTCCAGATGCTCATCAGAAAGCCATTTAAATGTTAATAAACACAATAATTATGCTGTTATTTGTGATAAGTGTATCAAGGATAACAACTTGCCAAAAGAAGAGTTTGTCAGTGAGAATGGTGGATCCTTCTTATATGTTTTGTTGAATATCTCACAGAACAAACCAACGAACAATAATAAAAAGAATGATACAAGAAAAAGAAAAGTTGGGAGAGGATCTGGAAAAAGAGAGAGAAGAAAGAAACCAGTTTTTTCAGGTGTACCCAAAAATCAAACTTTTACACCAAGTCAAACTAGTCAAACGTTAAGGACGTTCAAAGCCGTTGGACAACAGCAACTGAACCGATTGCAGCCTGATGATGAGAGGGGGCAAGCACCAATGAACTTGTCCAGCTTTAATTCAGCTAAAAAGCCAGCTGCTAATAAAAGCTCAAAAAGTAATGGTAAAACTGTTAAGTTAGGTTCTAAATCTGTTTCTAGGGCTCCGGGATCTAAATCGCAGGGATCAAAAGCTTCAGGCTCTAGATCTAAACCATCAGGAGGGAAGTCAACAGTAACCAAATCATCAGGTGAAAGAAACTCAACTTTAAAAGTAAATTCGAATTCTAAACCGTTGAATGTCGAGGACTTTCCAAAGTTAGAAGATTTGACTATTGATGAAAAGATTGGTGAAGATAAAGCTGAGAGCCTTGTGAGACCAGGAGAGTCTAAGATAATGGAGAAAGAAAGAAAGCCTAAAGAAGTTAAAAAAGAATCTAAAGCTAAGGATCTAAAGAGAGATTCCAAGGCTAAAACTAAAGTAGATGATAATAATAAACCTAAAGAACTGAAAAATAAAACTAAAGCAAAGGAATCCAAAGAAACAAAAGCGAAAGACTCAAAGAAAGAATCTAAAACGAAAAATAGTCAAAAGGATTCTAAATTCAAAGACAACAAGAAAGATCCTAAACCAAAAGGTAAAGAACCTGATGAAAAGTCCCAGCGTGACAAGAAAGAAACCAAAGAAACAAAACCACAGAAATCTGAAAAAAAATCAGATAAAGAAGATGATCATGAAGAGTTGGAGTATATTCCAAAATACTCACTTAATAAACCAAGGTTATCCTATGACTCTTTGGATGATTACTTCAAAGAGATGTGCTATCATTTGTATTTAGAACAGACCCTCACATCTAAGCCAATAACCAATTTTTATACGGAATGGAACGTTGCAGATAAATCGTTGTTTAAAGTTTCAATTCCATACACAGAAGAATTAAAAAAGCTTGTTTCACCAAAGTTTCGTAACTTGGGTAGATTACCATTCAATTTTTTACAAGGTATGTTTTTAACCAGATCTATAAGCGATGTTGTTGATAAAGCTGATAAAGATAATGTTTGGGAATGTTTCATTAAAGATATGGAGTTGAACAAAAGACGCAACACTATTGAAATGTTATTAGAAGTTTTTAACTGGAATGATTTAAACAACTTCCCAACAGGTTCAAAAAGATTATCGTTGGTTCCATGCTCTGTTATTATCACTAGAGTATTAATTGGTATGTCAAGAACCGATAATCCAAGTTTCATCAAAATGTTATTAGGTAAAGAACCTATTAAACAAATCAAATTCAATAATAGACTAAAGTTTACAAAAGATACTTTCAATACCTCACAAAAAACTGCAATTGAACATGTTTTAAACAATCCGATTACGGTTTTACAAGGCCCACCAGGTACAGGTAAAACATCAACAATTTATGAAATTATTTTACAACTATGGAAAACATTAAGCTCATTTCCTATTCTAGTTGTTGCAAACTCAAATATTGCAATTGATAACATTGCAGAAAAATTGAAACAAGATAAAGAGTTGAAGATATTGAGAATTGTTGCGGAAGAAAAAGAACGAGTTTATAACTCAAAACATCATTTATTTGATATCTGTTTGCATCATCATGTTCAAGAACAATTATCATCGCAATTAAAAGAAGTCCAAGAAGATTTCAGATTTGGCAGACCAGTTAGTAAAAACCAACATCAGAAGTTGAGAAAGTCGATTAAATCAATCACTGAGAAATATACAGCACAGGCAAATATCATCTTAACGACAACAGTTGCATGTGGAGGATTCTCTCTAAAAAATCTTAAGAAAGTTCCAGTTGTTATTATGGATGAAAGTACACAATCATCAGAAGCAACAAGTTTGATTCCACTAAGTTTACAAGGTGTTACAAAATTTATATTTGTTGGTGATGATAAACAATTGAGTTCATTTTCAGAAATTCCGTATTTGGAGCAATCATTATTTGAAAGAATTTTAAACAATGGCACATATAAAAACGCACATATGTTAGATACACAATATAGAATGCATCCAAAGATTAGTGAGTTTCCAATCAAAAGATTCTACAATGGTTTGTTGAAAGATGGAATCAGTGCAAGTGATAGATATATTGAAGGAATTGAACCATTGAATTTTGTTAATTATGGATTTAAGCATTTGGAATCCAAAGTTAGTAAAAACGATCCAAGGGTATTTGGATATACATATCAAAATTTTTATGAAGCAGAATTGATCACCAAAATCATCAAAGATTTGGTTCATAAAAAGAACATCAACTTGAATAAGATTTCAGTTATTACACCATATTCAGCACAGAGAGATTTAATTGCGGAAACCATTAAGAATGATCGTGTTATTAATCCACATAATGAATCAATTGAAGAAGAAACAGACGGAGAATTTATCTCTCAAGCAAGACCTGCAACCATCAAAACCATCTGTAATATTATTGTTAGTTCAATTGATGCATTCCAAGGTCGTGAAACTGATTTTATTATATTTTCGTGTGTCAGAAGTAATAAGGAGAATAAAATTGGGTTCGTTAAAGATGAAAGAAGATTAAATGTTGCCTTAACAAGAGCAAGAAATTCATTGATTTTTGTTGGTAATAAAGATTGCCTTTCAGCTAGTGATAAATTATGGAATGAATTAATCGAGCATTTAGCTTCTCAACAAGCTATTTATGAAGAGTCGGAGTTTTATCTATTTAAAGATTCTTAAATTAGTTGTTTACTAATATAGAAGTTATATAGAAGTTATAGAGCGATGATGTAGTAAATAACGATATAGAACTGACGCTACTATAAAGATATTCAAACAAAGATACAAAAAATAAAAAATAATGGATCCTAAGAGGTTCGAACTCTTGCTTCTTACGAAATCCGATCTTGAGTCGGACGCCTTAACCACTCGGCCAAAGATCCTGTTATATTAGCTGAGTAAATTGCTTTCTAATAATATGTGAGTGCAAAAACCCAAACATTTGCGTGGGCGCACTTAAGAAATTGCCGCAATCAGCTTGGTGGTTTCCCAATAAGGCAAGGTTATGAGTTTGATGGGGGTACTTTCAACTTAAAATTCGATATAATTCATCATTTACTAAAGATTAGAAGGTGTCAGCTACACCATATTGTAGCCAGCAAGCGAATCAATAAGTCCACAAGTTTTCCGCAGAGGATATCGCATGGATAACACCAAAAAATTACAAAAATACCAAAAAGTTCCACTATTTTTCTCCATTTAATTTTCCCTGAAAATTTCAGTTATTTCACCTTCTGATGAACATTTTCTTTAAATAATTATTTATTTCTCTTTTTTCCCACCAATTGTTTTGATTTAATTTTTAACTGAATTGAATTGGAAAAGATGTTGAGAGCTACTGCAACCCGTCCATTGTTGGCGGCATCTGTTAGAAATGTCAAAAACGTTAGAACTTTAGCCACATCAGCAAGTTCAAACGATGATGTTGTCACTATCGAGTTACCAGAATCATCATTTGAAGGATATGAATTAGAAGTTCCAGAATTAACCTTTGAAACTACTAAAGGTACTTTATTACAAATGTACAAAGATATGATCATTGTTAGAAGAATGGAAATGGCTTCAGATGCTTTGTACAAGGCAAAAAAAATCAGAGGTTTTTGTCATTTATCAGTTGGTCAAGAAGCAATTGCCGTTGGTATCGAAAATGCTATTACCAAAAAAGATACTGTCATCACTTCTTACAGATGTCACGGTTTCACTTACATGAGAGGAGCACCAGTCAAAGATGTTTTAGGAGAATTAATGGGAAAACGTTGTGGTGTTTCTCGCGGTAAAGGTGGTTCAATGCACATGTACACACAAGGATTTTACGGTGGTAACGGTATTGTTGGAGCACAAGTTCCATTAGGTGCTGGATTAGCATTTGCTCACAAATACAGAAATGAAGACAATGCATGCTTTGCACTTTATGGTGATGGTGCCTCGAACCAAGGTCAAGTGTTTGAATCATTCAACATGGCCAAATTATGGAACTTACCATGCATTTTTGCTTGTGAAAACAACAAATATGGTATGGGTACTTCGGCAGCCAGATCATCTGCATTAACCGATTACTACAAGAGAGGTCAATACATTCCAGGTTTGAAAGTCAACGGTATGGATGTTTTAGCATCTTACCAAGCATCAAGATTTGCTAAAGATTGGTGTGTTTCAGGTAACGGACCATTAGTTTTAGAATACGAAACTTATAGATATGGTGGACACTCAATGTCCGATCCAGGTACCACATACAGAACAAGAGAAGAAATCCAACACATGAGATCAAGAAACGATCCAATTGCTGGATTAAAACACCATTTATTAGAGTTAGGAATTGCAACTGAAGAAGAAATTAAATCTTACGACAAAGCTGCAAGAGCTTATGTTGATGAGCAAGTTGAATTAGCTGATGCATCTCCAGCTCCAGAAGCAAAAATGCAAATCTTATTTGAAGATGTCTACGTTCCAGGTTCTGAATTACCAACTTTAAGAGGTAGAATTTCTGATGATACATGGGATTTTTCTAAGAAAGATTTCTTACACAAAGTTTACTAACTGAACAACAAACACAAATAAATTCAAAATTCTTGCCCTTCTTTATTCATGGGAAAGAAATTAGATATATATATATATAACTAGCTACATGAATAAATGAGTATAACATATAAAATGGGGTTGTTTTCCTTAGTGGAAAGGTTGCAGCTATTGCTTTTGATCAGCCAATGGTAGCACCCACAATTGATACCATGAATGTATTATAAGATGCGAAACAGTACCACTTTACCAGCAGTACAGATACAAATGAATAAACTACTCATGGCAACAGCATTCTTTTTTATTAACAGGATATATTACGATATAAGGACTTATTTACTAGCAGTTGGGGCAGCAGCGGCAGCAGCAGCAGCTTGTTGTTTCTCAAACTCTTGCTGTTTTTCCAGTTGTCTCTTCATCATTTCTTCTTGAGATGGTAAGTTACCTTCAACGATATCTTTCAATTTGAAAGTTTCCTTTGGCATTTCAGCCTGTTTCTTCAGCTTTTCCTTTTCTTGTTCAATCAATTTCAAAAAGTGTTCGTAGTTCTTGACACCTTCATCATGAATTGCGTCTAATGGGAACTTTTGCTTGACTGATGGTAAGGCTAAAAGCGAGTTGAAGAAACTTGAACTCTTTTTAGCCTGTTCATTGTTGAACTCAGCACGTAATTTAGCAACTCTTCTATCAAACTCTGCTGGGATATCCTCTTTGTTCTTGAAAGAGTTGAGGATTGGTCTGACATCTTTGACATTCTGTGTTGCTAAATATTCCAAAAATGGAATCAATCTGATCAAGGTATCGTCAGCTTTACCATTCCATTTTTCCAGTTTGATAGCGTTCTCTGGTTGCAGCTTAATTGAGTCTTCATCGACATCGATGATCAGAACTTTTGATAAGTCTCTGTTCAGTTTTGACAAGTCTTTGATGTGCGCTCCGTCTTTGTAGTAGCAGTGCTCTTTGTACAGTTGGTAACTGATGAACGCCCTCAATGGGTCCAGTTTTTCAACAATCTTCTCACTGTACATCATGTAGTTGGATCCAAACAACACAATCTCGTAATACTGGCTCAGGTAGCCCAGGAAGTAGTCCACACCAGGTCTTTTAGCAGTTTTCCAGCCGTTCTTTGCGTCCCACTCACTATGGATAAGCAGATCGTCCAGTGTCAGCACTAAGGTTAGTGGACGTTTGTATGGTTCTGGAGGGGAGTCTGGCAGTAAGTCTGGGAATGGGGGTTCCTGGAAGTAGGTAAAGATGGAATTGAATCTCTGCTTGAATCTGGCCCACATCAGGCCAGGTGTGTACCCGTTGGAAATGCCTCCGGTGACTTTAGCGTCTTCATCTGCATCCCAGTCCCTGGCCAGGTAGCCAGCACCAGCAACTCCTCCTGCGAGTAAACCCACATAGAACAGGTTGGCATAGCGTTCTCTCTTTTTGTCTGTGGAGGTTTGTGCCCTTCTCTTCTGGCGAGGCTCCTTGGTTTTGGCACCCTCTCCATTAGCCTCACCGCTAGCATCGCTGCTGGACTCATTGGTGGCTTTTTCTTCAACATCAACACCTGCTTTGGCCAGTAAATCGTCAGTCAGGATCGACTGCGGTTTCTGCTTTTTCTCGTCCAAGAAGCGCATTGAGCTGCTGAAACTTCTGACGGCTGTTCTCTGTGCCACTGGCAGTCTGCTGGCAGCACACACCGCACGCTGGAGCATCTGTAAACGCATGTTTGTAAGCACTTTTCGGTTGTCCCCAAAACTGAAAATTTTCAACGTTTTTCGTTTTTTTTTCATTTTAAATTTCATAGGAAATTTGATTTTTTTTCTTTTTTGATTTCTGTTTTATAAACAAACCACAAAACTAAACTGATAGAGCAAAATGGCGACTTTTGACCAGCGTGCAGCCGCGCTTTACGAGACAGTCACCAGGAGGAACAACGAGGAGTGCATCATGGAGGAAATCAAGAACAACAGCGAGAAAATACTTGCGAATTACGACAGTTTGATACAGTTTTTTGAGAACTCGCTTCAGCAGCTGCACGCAGAGTTCGATTTGAACTCGCTGGGCTCAGAAAAGGATGCTGTTTCACTCAGAAGACTGCTGCAGTTGAAGGACAAGATTGTCAGGAGGAGGAAGGTGGTGGCAGACAGGATCAGGGACCACGAGAGTTACAGAATCAGCGAACGCAACAGATTAAATGCCTCAAGTTATACGTCTTTCATGTCTGCGTTCCAGAAACCGCACAAGATGGAGCACAAGCCCCCAGCAGAGAAGCCAATGCCGCCACCTGCCATGCCAAACGTTCAGCAGCCGAAGCAAATCTCAAAGAATAGTGACCAGCACAGGTCCAGAAAATCTCTGGACTTGCCGAGACCCTCACCTAGAAGAAGCGAGTCCCGCTCGCAGTCGCCCCATATCAGAATAGAGCGTCCTAGATCCATTGAACTGACTGTCAGCCAGGCTGCCACTTTGGCGTGGGACCAAAAGAACCATTCTACCGCAACCTCCACTGCCACTCACCACCAGAGAAGCAGCTCGGCCCCAAGGTACCACACCGTGCCCCACACAAGACGGAAGTACGACTACGTCCAGCCTAAGGTCAACACGCAAATTAACTTGACACCACTGCAGCCGAAGATCAAGTCGCCAGTGACCCCAGTGTCCAGGAGTATATCTGGTGGTAATACTACCAACATCAACAGCAACAGCAACAGCAATAGTAGAACAAAAATCACAGTCAAGGAGGACGTGAAAACCACTGAAACAACAACTCCACCAAATTCGTCCAGCACTAAGACTTACAGCGACCCTAGAATAAACGAAATCATGGAAAACTTACAAGGAGTCGACGAGCAATCGTGCCAACAGATTTTGAATGATATCTTGGTCACCGGGGAGAAGCTGACTTGGGATGATTTAGCCGGATTAAACAATGCCAAAAAGTCTTTAAAGGAGACGGTTGTTTATCCATTCTTAAGACCTGATTTGTTTAAAGGTTTGAGAGAACCAATTTCAGGAATGTTATTATTTGGCCCGCCTGGAACTGGTAAAACAATGATTGCCAAAACTGTTGCAAATGAATCGAATTCCACTTTCTTCAGTGTGAGTGCTTCCTCTCTGCTATCAAAGTATTTAGGTGAAAGTGAAAAATTGATTAGAGCTTTATTTTATCTTGCTAAAAAGTTGTCCCCATCTATCATATTCTTTGACGAAATTGATTCCCTTTTAAGCTCAAGAAATGACAATGAAAACGAAAGTTCACGCAGAGTCAAAACTGAATTCTTAATTCAATGGTCCAACTTATCAAGTGCCACCTCAAAAGATTCTAATGATCTATCAAGAGTCCTGGTCTTAGCTGCAACAAATCTGCCGTGGGCAATTGACGATGCTGCAAGAAGAAGATTTACAAGAAGGTTATATATCCCGCTACCCGAGTTTGAAACAAGACTGATTCAGCTCAAGAACTTACTTTTAAACTCGAATAACCAATTGACAGAAACTGATTTTGTTATCATTGCTAACCTAACCGAGGGGTACTCAAACAGTGATATTACCTCACTTGCTAAAGAAGCGGCAATGGAACCAATAAGAGATTTAGGTGATAATCTAATGAATGTGAAACCTCAAAATATTCGTGGAGTTGAATTAAGAGATTTTGAGAATGCAATGAAGACCATTAAGAGCAGTGTGAGTAAAGAGACTCTACTGCAATTTGAGTCTTGGGCGGAAAAGTTCGGCTCAGCTGGAGCCTAATCGCTGTACTTTAACCATCTTTTAATGCCTCATGACCCATAATATTTATTATTTTGTGTAGTAGTTTCTGCATAGCACTCACGTGTAAACAAGCGCCACACTCTCTAAATCACAACCGCTTCATCGCCATGCAGTTGCCAGGCCTAAAGACTGTACTTCTAGAAGCTGACCAGCCATCGTGTAGCTCCTGAACAAACAACTAAACATATTAATAAACCAGCAAAATTTAAGACTTTGAAATTAGGCAACTTGGCCGAGTGGTTAAGGCGAAAGATTAGAAATCTTTTGGGATTTCCCGCGCAGGTTCGAATCCTGCAGTTGTCGTTATTTTTCAACTTTCTGTTTTTTTTTATGTTTCCCCAACCACCTACTGCAGCATCTCATCGCATAAAAAAAATTTTTTTTATAAAGTAAATCATTTTGTTTAAAGTGTAGTAAATAATAACTATAATAATCAAATAAGGATGGAATTATCTATTGCCCCACAAGACCAACAGGTTCTTCTTAACGATAAAAATGTCATCACCGAAACAGTGCTGGACAAATACAGACTATCAGGACAAATTTGTCAAACTACATTAAGCTTTTTAACTAAATTAATTAATGATTCTTACCATTTGAATAAAGGACCAAAATTCACTATTAAAGAGTTATGTCTGTTAGGTGACTCATATTTACAATCTTCACTGGACCATGTTTATTCAAAAGGTGTTAATTCAGTCAACGAAAAGGGTATTTCATTACCAGTTTCTATTGAAGTTAATGAAATAAATTCAGGATTTTCACCAGAATTAGACGATAATCTGAGTTCGATTGAATACTTCCAGGTTGGCGACATTGTTAAAATTTCCTTAGGCTGTCATATTGATGGTTACACTTCAAACTTAACTCATACTATTGTTATTTATCCTCAAGGTGAACTGATCGACAATGAACTGCGCCCAACAGGTCCATTATTAGGTTCAAAAGCTGATTCAATCATTGCTGCACATATTGCAACAGAGACTGTCATTGCACTATTAAGTTGTTCATTGACCCCAGAAAAATATTCAAGTGAATTAAAACAATTAACTAGTAATAATAATGGTAAAATATCTGGGGAAGTAATCAGATCCATTGTCGATTCAATTGCTGAATCGTTTGGATGTGTTGTTGTACCAGGTTCGAGAGTCCGTCGTATCAGAAGATTCTTAGCAGGCCAAGCTGAGGGTGTTGTTGCCGAAAAGGAATATAAAGGTGTTGTTTGGTCTGAAAGAGATCAGGAATCCAAATTGTTGTCTAAAGCAGAATCTCCGGAATCTAAAGATCTCATCACTTTGAACACATCAGTCAAAGGAACCGGTGTCTCCCAAACAAGTGCCTTACCAACAGATGAATTCAACATTTCAACAGGTGAAGTTTACATAATTGATCTGAAAATGGCATCAATTTCAGAGTTCAGTGATATTGGATTAGTTACATTGCAAAACGTTGATAACTATACTGGTAAAAACCACGATGACTCTGCCATCATCTCTAAACCAAGTATATTTATCAGAGATTTTGCAATTCAGCATATCTTAAAGTTAAAGACATCAAGAAAAACTCTTTCAATTATTGATAAAACCAGATCTGTTTATCCATTCAAACTGAATCATTTGAGCGAAAATTTCCCTATCTCAATTAAAGATTTGAACTCAATTGATGCAATTAAAAATCAAACTCAATTGATTGAAAATGATATCAAATCTTCAAGATTAGGAATTAACGAAATAATCAATAATCATTTAGTTGTTGTTAAACCAATTCAAATTGTTAAATTCTTGCCATTAACTTCCATTCTCAACACTGCGAATCCAACTGGTGCCCATGGATATGACGCTGAGAACCCAACTCTACCAGGATTAGAATTACCTCTACCAAGATTAGGTATATCATCATTAAAACTTAAATCTTTGATTAAAAAGTCAAAAGCCATCTCTTTACCAGTTGCCAGGGAACAAGCTACTCTGATTATAACTTCAATTAATAACAAAAATGAAATTCTAAGATTAACAGGCGGTGAATCAGTTGCAAAACCAAGTTGGGTTCACTCAAATTTCAAATTAAATGAATCAAATATTTACAATAAAATTGCAATTGATCTGATTAAGTTAACCCAGGATAAAAGATTTGGCTTGAACATCAAAGAATGTCAACCAATGAATTTTGAAAATATCATAATTAACTCAAATGCTGCTTCAAATAATAAATCTGAAAAAATGAATTTAGATTAGATTGGATTTAATGTGCATTTAAATAGACAAATTGAATAAATTCTAAACACCTTTTATTTTAACTTCGTTATTCAGATTACTATTGCTGAATCTCTCAATTTCTGTATACAAATTAGTCAACCATAAATCTTTTTCTTGTTTAGATCGACACATAAAAACCATGCTTCTTCCTGTCACTCCTAACCTGTTTACCAGTCTCAAAACATTTGGATTTTTAGTAGTTGTATTGTTATCATCATCGTGTTTGTTAGATTGAAAACCAGAAATAGCTCTTTTTGTACCAAACCAAAGGGTAAAGCTCCTAGCATATTCTTCATCGGAGGATAATAACCCATCAGAATAGACTCTTGGTAGCGAATGTTTTCCTGGATTCAATTGATCAAATTCATTATCCCTTTCTAATAAATCTAACTCTGTTAATTTCCCCGAGTAAATATAACAATCATTAATGGGAATAGTTAGATAATGCGTGTAGCTATTGATATCTTTGGATACACCAGTTAATTTAGATCTTTTGAAACATTTAAATAACAATATAAATCCAGGGATTAAAACAATATAAAACTTTTTGAATATTGAATGCTTCTTAGGTTTCTGAAAAATTTCACCACTTTTAATTATTGATCTAAACATTGATTGTGCAGTTATATTATAGATTTGGGAGCTTGCTAAACTTTTCAAGTTTTCCCATTTGAAAAAATCAGTTCTGTATTCGTTGTTATATTCATTAGTATTATCATTAGTATTATTATTACTATTCTTTTCATTCTGAAGTATCTCAAGATTTGACTTTTTAATCTTCAAGATCAATTGGTTATCTCTTTCAATTCTTAATTTCCAATATTTTGTTAATTCAATCAATCTTTCAATCCACTCATCTCTCATTTCTCGGTTAGAAGCTTTCAAAATCAATTTACAGTTATTATTCAACTCAATTTGAAAAAAAGAATCATTTAGTGCCTCTTTTTCTTCTTCCTTCCCTTCTTCACTATCAGGGGAGAAATTCTCAAACCAAAATAAGTTACTCGATAATTTAATTGTGAGTGGGAAATTTTTATGGTCAATTTTGTTGATTGATTTGACATTCACCAAGTCAATAATATAATTTGATCTTAAGATCAGTGAAATCTTTCTTTCAAATTCATTTTTAGCAAAGTTATCAAATTTCCTAAATTCATCATTTGGTAATTTCAAATTTAGCCATCTAAAATGCTGATTCTGATCCAATTCAAATGGATTATGGATATAAATTTCGCTCAAATTGAAATTTGAGTTATTCTCACCATCACTAAAATAAATTGGTAAAGGGGGCAAAGATTTGAAGGCTGAAGTAAAACAAAGTAAGTTGTTGTTTGTGAAGAAATAGTTGAACTTCAAAAACTTTTGTAAATTTAAGAAATTTTTATTCAAATCACCAGATTGAGTGGTCAATCTTGCCAAATAGCCCTCAATTGGAAATGGTTCCTTGAATGTTGTACCGTCATTCAATTCAACTGAAGTAGGATAATGCTCAATTAACCTTAGTTGTAACTGATAATTTGTAATCATTGAAGATTGCCAAAATAAGTTGATTAATGTATCACCAAACAGCCATTCCAATCTATCATAATGTTTCCAGCATAATCCAATAATCCTGTTATTCGAATTCCAGTATGAAATCATATTAGCAAACCCGGAATTAATAATCTTCAGTTTGATTCTCTTGACTATAGAATTTAAAATCAAAGATTTTGATATTGAGTAACCGTTATCTAATTCTGTTATCTTCATAGTTTTGAATGATCGATCTTTTAGTAGTAGATCTTTGTATAAATCGAAAGAAAGTTTCAAGTCAATTTCAATATCAAACTTTGGTATTTTCACATTGATCTTGTCCACGTTATTATCAAAGTCATCATTATGGTTAAAAAAATTATTCAAAATCGATAGCCATTTGATTGATGACAATGTAGTATGAGGCCTTAGAATATAAACAAATCTCCCCTTCATGATTGAGATTGTTTTGTCAAAGTTGTTATAAAAATTTATTAGGCAGGTTTTGTTGACTGTAAAGTTCAAATAGTATTCATGTTTACTCTTATTTTTGTCGTTATCTTCATCTTCAAGTTGATCTTTATATATTTCTCTTTTTGTATAAAACTGAATAATTACAGGTTCATCCGGGTTCCCAGTTGATCTTGCAACAACAAAATATTCTTTCCATCTATCAAAAACCCTTGTGTCACAAGGCTCATTTTCTGTGAATTTCTCAAATATCGAGTTTTCATTACTTAAATTAACAATCATTTTGATTAGAACCAACATTTTCTCGATCTTTATAATTTCTCCCTTTTTATAGTAGTTTATAATCGATTTCTTGTTATTTGACTTCAGTTTACTAATTGGTTTTGTTATATAGTTTGCTGTAACTGATTTAATCAATGAATCCTGGTGCGTAATAATCAAATCTTGTGGAATTTCAGATTCTTGTAAAGGTTCTGGCTTGAGAAGATTGATATGAGCTTCTTCTTTGCCTTCTTTACTACTTGCTTTACCACTGTCATAAAATTGCTCCTCATCTTCTGGTTCTTCCTTATCATCATGACTTTCAGTATCGCCATCTCCATAGCTAGTATCACCACCACCAAACTCGTAGTCCTGCTCAGTATCTTTGAACTTCCAGTACTTATTGTCAAACGGATCCCTCATATTGTAGTCATTGTCCAGCTGCTCAGCAACCAGGTTGAAACTCGTGTTGATAATTGCCCTGGTGGACTTTTTAATTGAATTTAGCAAATTTCCTTTGTGTTTATTAAACCAGAACTTGGGTAATGAGCCCAATAGAACAGTGGTTGAGGCATCTGAAATTTGAACTGAGTCTCCATACTTCAACCTGAACGCTGTGAATGAGTCTTTTGGAATTTCAAATGACATCTTCACATTGTTTGTTTACTTATTTATTTAGGTACTTTTGTGTTTTTCATTAGATTTTGAATATTTTATTACAATACGAATGGTAAATAAATACTAACTGGATACTTGACAACAACCGCTAGATTATATCCTCCTCCTCATCCACTAAAACGTGTCCCTCAGCTTTGAAATTTTCTGGAGGCTCGATACTTGGGAAGAACTCTAAAACTGAATAAACAATTCCAATAATTGCCACCAGCAATCCAGCAATTGCTCTGATAAATCCTCCATTGCTAACTAAAACCGCAATTAAGAAGTAGACTTAATGTTAGTACTTGTTGTTCATAGCTCATATTTTCATGGATTAAGTATCATAATCAAAATGAATACAAAAAACACCACTTACAAACTCCACGACCAATGAAAGAAAACAGGAATGAAGCATAACGATTAGCTAAAGGTGGTAGCTTAAATTCTATTCCTTCAGTTAGCACTCTTTTCTTATATAAACAAACAATTACAACCCAAAACACAGCTGAAACTCACCCAGAAGAATAATTGAACCACCAAATGCCATCAAAAACAACCCTAAAAAGAACTAGAACTATTAGAAATGACCTCATTTCAACAATAAAAGGAATTGTGACTTACATTTTGACTATTCAATCAGATTAGTACTAAGATGGTCGATAAAACATTTATAGCTTTCACTTACATCCCTGAAATTAATTGTGTTAAACCACCAATTGCCTTTTCAAATTAGCTTAAAACCCCAGTTGAGTTACTTATCATAGCAAAACTCACTGCCACAAGCCCAACAAATAGATTGGAAATCTTGAAAACTCCGCTTAAATCTGACATTTTGACCTTATAAAAATTACTATTAGTTTAAACACCAAAAAAAACATATTAAAAGATCAGCAGAAAAAAAGGCAAAAAACATAGAAATTTCTCATACATATGAAATATTTAATTTAATTTATATGAATTAAACAGATATAAAAACTTTAACAGCAAAATGAACCAATCGATATTGAAAATTGAAATTTGAATAAATAAATTAATTAATTAATTAATGAAATTATTTATCTTCTTCTTTATCGGTTGGTTTTTCCTCAGGAGCCTGGGAAGATTCGTCTTGACCAGTTTCAGACATGTCAGAAGTCCATAAAGTCAAGTTGTCACGCAATAATTGCATGATCAAAGTGGAATCTTTGTAGGATTCTTCAGACAAGGTATCCAATTCAGCAATTGCATCATCAAAAGCTTGTTTTGCTAGATGGCAAGCACGGTCTGGTGAGTTCAAGATTTCGTAGTAGAAAACTGAGAAGTTCAAGGCTAATCCTAAACGAATTGGGTGAGTTGGTGGTAATTCTGTGACTGCAACATCGGAAGCTGCTTTGTATGCTTCTAATGATAAATCTGCAGCTTCTTTACGTTTGTCGTTAGTTGCAAATTCTGCTAAATAACGGTGGTAGTCACCTTTCATTTTGTAGTAGAAAACTTTTGATTCACCAGTTGCTGCAGATGGAATTAAGTGTTGTGTCAATACAGTTAAAATATCGTCACAAATCTTGGATAATTCAGTTTCAATTTTTGAACGGTAATCACGAATCAAGTTAACTTGGTTGTCATTTCCTTTAGCTTCTTCTTTCTGTTCAATTGATGAAACAATTCTCCATGAAGCACGACGTGCTCCAATCACATTCTTATAAGCAACTGACAATAAGTTACGTTCCTCAACTGACAATTCTTCACCAGATGAAGCAACCGCTTTCATATTTTCAACCATTTCTTCATAACGTTCAGCTTGTTCTGCTAATTTAGCAAGATAAACGGAATCTGCACGTGAAACTGACATTGTTATATTATTGTATTAAGATCTTTGAAAAAACTGTTAGTATTTCTTGTTATTGTTTTTGTTGTGATTCTTCAATGGCAAAATTTTCTTGAATTTTTTAGAAAAACTATCCTTAATTTCACCAAAAATGACTTAAATCAATCAGTTTTAAAGCTAAGACTCAAATAAATGAACCTGATAGACTTAATTACCAACTTTGAAACTTACTTTTAGCTTTTTTAACCTCAAAAAATAACTTTTTATTAAAAAACAAGTTTTGTTGTTATTTTTATTTAAGGAGTGAATTTTCACTGAGGGCGAAAAATCAAAATGTAAAGAAAAAATAATGGAAAATTTCCGCTTATGGTAGTTGCTTGATCTGGTTGTTTCCCGGACTTTTTTCAAAATGGGCTTATATAATTAATGATTCATGAAAGTTACCTGACTGATTATCAAGTAAACTTGCTTGCTTAATATTATTATCTAATTAATGGCGACTGAAACTAATATTTTTTATCGGTTTGTTTATTGATGTGAAGTGATCAAGTAATGTTAAACTTTTGTTTTCTACCAACTTTTCCTTCCAACTTGTCTTCTGTTTTTAGGTCAGTAAATTCCTAAGACTTTCTTTGCTTCTTGATAATTGAAGAGTCCTCATTATTTAGTTTCCTTCCCAACTAAATCTGGCGACTTAACCCAAACTGTTATTGTCGAAGTCCCAAGCCCAAGTGATGGTTACCTAACTGCAACTTCTACTTGGACCGGATCATTCACCACCACCACTACTGTTCCAGGTGAGTCAGGACAGCCAGGTACTGTCATTGTTGAAGTTCCATCTCACGCAACTGTGACTTCCACATCTGTCTGGACCGGCTCATTCACCACAACATCAACTGTCCCAACTAAATCTGGCGACCTGACGCAAACTGTTATTGTTGAAGTACCTACTCCAACTAGTACAACTGTTGTAACGAAAAGTGGTATTGTGATTGTTACTGTTACTGAAGACTGTGGTTTTACAGAAACAAGAACTTACACCCGCCCAACTCTATCAGGGGACCTGACACAAACTGTTGTTGTTGGCCTTCCATCCAACAAAATCCCAGTCATTGTTACTGAAACATGGGACAAAGGATATACTGGCACTACTACCATCCCATGTAGTGACACCGGTTTACCATCGACAATTGTTGTCAAAGTGCCTGGCACTGCAGCTCCAACTGGTGATACTGGAAACCATGACGGATCATCTGAGACACCATCTAGTAACGAAACCAGCAATGAAAACAATGATAACGAGGAGAATTCCAACAATAACCAGTCCAACAATAGCGGAAACACTGGTAGCTCAAACAGCAATGAAAGCTCCAACAACGGCCAAGCAAACAGCGCACAAAACAATAATGACTCTAACAGTAATCGAAACAACAGTGGTAACTCCAACACTGGTGAAAACAACAGTGGTAATTCCAACACTGGTGGAAACAACAATGGTAACTCCAACACTGGTGAATCCAACAGCAACCAATCCACCACTAGTGGAAACAATGCTGATGAATCAAACAATAACCCACAAACTGTTGCTGCTACTAGCTCCAACAGAAATACTGAAGACCACCAAACAACAACATTGGCGTCTGTCTACGATGAAAGATCATCTATCAACTCACAAGGAAATGACTATCAAGGCATGGGAACTAAATTGTCGACTGGACTGTTTGCTCTATTCAGTACCTTAATAATGCTGGTGATTTAATCTAACCACTCGACAGTTTGAAGCTTTCTTTGAACTGTTTGATTTATTTATCGATTGAATCTTCTTCAGTTGATCTACTTTTTGTTAAAGCGATTCTCACGGTTTCGATGAGATGTTATTCAATTTATATAACTTGCCCCTTGACAATGTGATATTAGTTATTGATAAAAAATGTAGACTCAACATTACCTATTGATGATTACGAAAACTACATCGCAACTCACTAATTAAGCTATTATTCCTATCATTACTGGGAGTAAACTCATTCATACTCCACATCTTCTTCTAAACTACTTTCACTTAGTTCACTGTCTGACACATCAAGACAGTCCGAGTTGAAACTATCGTCATCAGATGAAAACTGCTCAGTATCAAAGTTCAAATTATATCTGCTAATCAACACTTCCATTAGGTCTTCCCATTGGTCGATTTTAACTTCTGTATTACTTTGTGACCTCTGCTTACCCGTTATACTAACAATTAATCTATTTTTTATATTGCAATCCAACTCCGTGGATTGCAAAGCCTCATCCGTTAAAATCAAACTTCCATAACTGCCATCAATCATCTCGCTAAAGTCTATATTACTTTTCCTGCTGCTGAATTCATTGATTCCCTCGATTCCAACACAGTACTTTAGCTTCATCTTATCGGTACAGCAGATTACTATAACGTTACTGAAATTGTTTCTCAAAACGTGGATAATGTTTGAAACAATGTTGACGTTCTTATCCAGTAACAGCTTGCCATGGTTTATGAAGACGATCAAGTTGTTTGTCTTGTGGAAGAAAAAGTTTTCAACTATTGGGGTTTTCTCCTCATCATCTATGCTTTTGCCTTTGGTATTGACATTACTGGTGCTCTCAGTCTCAGAAAAGTTGAGCAATGGTGAGTTGTTGAAATCAATTGGAGATAGCAACACCGGAATGTTGAGCTCATGTGGGTGATGTGGTGGCTCCAAAGAAGGCAAAGGAGACACAGTTTTCACAGAAGACGTGAAGCTGGTGGAGTTGAATATGAACTCGTAGTCGCACAGCCCAACAATCCATTTTTGTAGGATTTTGTTTGATTTCTGTGAGATATAAATTGAGAGTTCGCCCTGATTCAGCTGCAGCTTGAGAATTGTTGATGAGGGAGTTTGGACTTTTGGGGTCTCCAACAGCTCGAATATCTCAATATTGGAAAAGTCCTCTTCAACTAGGACCAGTTTTAGTTCGAATAAGTACACAATTAGCTCTTTAAAGCTTTCGCCATTCTGTGATACCAGCAGTTTGTCAACTAGTCGTAGCAAGCCAAACTCACTGAACTGTTTCATAGTGAATGATTTATGGGTGCTGGTGGTACTCTTGAAATTGGAGTTCAAGTTCTCAATCAAATCGTTCAGGTACTCCAATCTCAGGAAACTGAGAGATTTGCTGGAGTCTGAGGACGACGAGTTAGGCGAGATCGAGCTTGTTATGATGGAGGAGTTTGCAGAAATGGAGGAGCCTCTGGAATTGGAGTTGAGGTTTATGTTCTTGAAAGAGTTTCTGAAGGAGCTTCGCACGCCTGTTGCCGGGATGTTTATGCTGAGCTCCTTCTGGTTCTTGTTCTGCAAAGATAGTGGGGTAAACTTGCGGAAATCCTGGTGGAGGGTGGTGTTGCTGCCATTGGGGCCATTATCGTGGCTGTCGAGTTCTGCAGCCACTACCGAGCTTATTGTGGACGGAGTGGATATCAGGTATTTGGAAACAATGTGGTCAGTGGTGGCCTCATCCAGGGGAATAGCGTGCTTGCCGCACACCTCGCAGGTGGGGAATATCTTGAGGTAGTCTGTGGTAATCACACTGTCGTGGTTGTTGTTCAGCAGCAGAGATAAGCATTCTTCATGGCAAGAGTGGGAGCAGCTCAGCTGGATAATCTTCTCGTTGAGGGAGTAGAGCTTGTTAGTCAGCAGCTCTGCGCAGAAGCAGCACGTCTCGTTGACGATGGTCTTCTTGTTCTTTGGGGTGAGCGTCTTGGAGTACTTGAAAGGCGTCACCTTTGGGGGAGTTTTAGGCTGTTCTGGCCTGGTTTCGTGCAGTGCGCTGGTGGGCGTGATTGTGGACATGGTGGATCTGGGCGTGGACATGGTCTGGAGGTCAAGTTTTGGCAGCGAGGAGCTGCGCAACGGGACTTGTGCACGGTTACAGCTAGTTTTTGTGCTACTGGCACTGCTCATGGGGCTGCTGGACCCGGAGGAGTAGGAAATGAACCTCTCCTGAAACCGGGCCCACTTGCTGGCAGACTTGGACGACTTGGACGACCGCGACGAGTCCACAGAGTTCATACTTGCAACACTTGAAGCCTCCAATTTGTCATAGAACTGAATTTTTTTTTCTTTTTAAATTTGTTTCAAATTTTGAGGTTAACTTTTTTCCCCTTTGGGAATCTGATATTCGGAGTAGTGGGCGTACCAAGTGTGGACGTACCATTAGCGTGCGCGCACCAGAGGGTGCGCCTACCAAAGCGGATCCTACTGATAAAGTGACTACAAGTTGTTTGTTGTTTTGCGATTTGTGTTAAAGACGGCCAGATGATGGTGCACAGGGCCAGTCTGAGCGAGATCAACATCGTGAACAACTACAGCCACTACGGGCAGAGCCTGGTGTCGTGCAAGTCGAGCCGGACGGGCTCCAAGCACTCGGTTGCGTCAAACGACGACTCCAACAAGCGGTTCAAGGCCAATTTCAGCTACAAGTCGCTCATCACTGAGGGTAAGAAGCTGCTGCTCAAACAGCAGAGGCTGCTCACCGTCGCACAGCTCCCTGAGGAGGTGGTCCGGCTCGTCATCCTGTTCACAAACGACAAGCGCACCGTCCTGAACTGCTGCTATGTCAGCAGGCTGTTCAACGCCCAGGCTAAGCAGATTTTGTTCCAGCGCATCGACCTCGTCTCCACCTACCGCCTGGCGCAGCTCGTGTCCTCGCTGAAGGAGTTTCCCAACGGCAGGTTTGTCAAGCTCATTGACCTGTCGCATTTGCAGCCTGGTGCTGTGATGAAGACCAACAACGACAACCATGCCGGACATGGAGTCCCTGAGGGGCATGCGGGACATGCCAACAATGCGCAAGGCGATGGGGATGAAACCGACGACGAGGTGGAGTACGCCTGGGCTTCATGGCGCGACTGGAAGTTCAAGGGCGACCCGCTGTACGGCTCTGATCTCCTGAATTCGTACAACCTGAGCAAATCAAAGTCCACAATCAGCTATAATTCCGTCTCCACAAAGAGCTCCATCTCCAACAGGTTTGTTTTAAGCTTCAAGAAGCTGTTGAGAAAATTCTGTAAACGGGAAATAGCTTTGAACGATACCGATAAATTCGATACACCAGGTGATGCAGTGACCCAGAGAGTGCTCATTGACCCGAACAAGAACTCTCATCCTTATACCAACAAGTTCTTCTTGAAATACGCTAATCTGAAAGATGTCCCAATTGGGTATATTCTTTACTTATTGGAGCACTGCTATAACGTTGAGGAGTTAAATTTTAATGGACTGACACTAAGCGAAGACTTCTATATCGTGCCTAACATGTGTGAAAAAGTGCTCACTGTTCAATTCCAAATGAACTTTTTCAGCGATGTTAACGTCAACAAGTTCTTTAACTATAACTTTTTTGACATGGAGAGGGTGAAGGAGATTGAAATATTCAAGAAAATGTCAGCTCTGAAGAGTTTGAACTCAGTTAAAATGTCAAACGTTCTGTGGATTAACTATAAAATGATTGATTTCTTGATCAATTCATTAACTTCCACACCCCGTGAAATCAATTTTGAGAGATCTGGACTGCTCAACAACTCAAACTGGGCAATAAACTCCAATTACGAGTATTTCAAAAAGCTTGTGAACAACGAGCTCCCACAGCAGGAGGAGGCACCTAATTTGTCAAACACTGTGGGTACCAACTATTGATTATAATTGTGAGTGGTAGTTAGGTTGTCCATGAAAACAGTTGCTAGACAGACTGAAACGAGTGCAGCTAAAAAAATGTGTAATAAATTGAAAAATGTTTGAAGGTTGTTGATTGGTGAACCAGTGGGGGCATGCCTCCTTGACTTATGGCTTCGCCTACTAACTTCGACTGCTGACAGCAAAACTGCAAGTAAAACTGTCGACTGGTTTTGCCACTGGCTTGCACCTGCTAGCCAAATAGTTGACTCGTGTTTTCGGCCAACAGCCAGCTAAAGAACTATAGCAGCTAAGTAAACTGCCGAGCGTCATAGTTTCTGCTAATTCACCTGTACTTTGGCGGGTTGTTCTGCTTGTTCCGCTCAACCCTCACTTTCAACCACTCGATTGCCTCCTTAATACCATCCCCATTGAGTGCACTGATGGGCAGCACGCGCGAGTCCCGCGCATTCAAATGCTGTGCTATTTTATTAAAGATTTCTTTGATATCCTCAACCTCCAGGTGGTTCTCGATATCCTGCTTGTTTGCCAGCATCAGTATAGGCAGGTTGTCGTTCTTGGTTATCACGTTCAGTAGCGTCTCCTTGCACTCGTTCAACCGTGCCTCGTCCGTAGAGTCGACAATGAATATTATCCCATGCGCGTCCTCAAAGTAGTTTTCCCACAGCGACCTGAGCGATTCCTGTCCCCCAAGATCCCAGAACTTGAGGAACTTGTTGTCCACTTCAATTGACCCAATGTTCTGTCCCACAGTCGGTCTTATTCTGTTCGCTGGCAGCATTGATGTGTTGTTGTACATCGACTTCAGCTTCTCCAGGAACGTTGTTTTACCGGCATTGTCCAGCCCCAAAATCAGCACGGAGTACTCCTCCTTCTTGTTGTAGTTCGTGTAAAGTCCTTTCACCAGGTGGAACATCTCTGCTGCCTGCTGTCGGTTGTACAGTTAACTCAACTGGCATACGTTTTTCTTTTCATTGGCGGTGTGCGCTGACCGTTTTTTATTTTTTTTTATTTTTAATTTTTTTTTTTTTTTTTTAAATTTTTTTATGTAAAAATATTTCACTTATTTCAGTACCAAATAGTCAAATGTCCAAGTTTAAATCCAGCGAGAAGGTCGATTTTAGCGACGACTCCGACAGAGAGGACACAGAGGTGGAGTATGTGGCGCCTCGCGGGTTTAAAAAGACGGAATTTGAGGGCGTGGACCTAGACGGAAAGCAGATTTGGGTTATAAAGACGAATAAAAACTTTAAATTCGATGAGCTGAACGAGTTGAAGCTAGGCAAAACCATTGAAGTGGAGGGCGTCAAGTACACAGTAGAAGAAGACGAGCTTACAGGGAAGGAAAACTATCAGATATTCAATAAGGGCAAGTTTCTAAAGAGCAGCGATATCAAACTGATCAATTTAGTTGAGAAAGTTGAGATACCAGACATAAATCTAGCCAAATGTGTCGAGCCTAGAAAAGATGTGATGGTTATTGATGGTCTGAAGACACAGCACTATGCGACGGGCTACGGTGGGGGCGAAAACACCAAAGCTGCTGAGGAGCCTCCAGCTAAGAAACAGAAGAAAGACAAGAAGGACAAAAAGTCCAAGAAGAAGCAGTAAAACGACGAATACAAGCTGTGGTGTGGGTGGTGTGTATGTAATAAATGATAAAATGCAAGTGCGATGTTTGGGGTAAATCTTGGTAATAATCCCAAACTGTAGTGATTTGGGCTAACTGTGATGATTTACTTACTGGAGACTATCCAAAGTGTAGTGAAAAAAATGTCATAATACTGGAGAGTATCAGAACTGTAGTGACTTGGACTAACTGGGATCTGTGATATGAAATAAGTGTGATAGTTTGACTTGATTTCAATCGACTGTATTTCAGTGAGTTAGTTTTCCTTTGACAAGTTATCCATTACTTTCCCTCAGCGAGTTATTTCACAGTTTTGATAGCTTCACCCTCAACAAGTTCTCTCAATACTTTCTAATTCAACCAGTATATCTTCAACTAGTCATCTCATTCAATAACCCTTGACAGTTATATGTCCAACTAGTCATCTCATTCAATAACCCTTGACAGTTGAAACCCCACTTGGGATCCTTCAACACCACACAATCACTTCAACCCCTACTTGGAATAATCCTTCAAAATACCAGCCATATGAATGTTGGTGATTTTCCCCTTTCTCGTCTTTCTCTTCTTCTGCTGCTGTGGCTGAGTGTCCTTCTTGATACTAGCAGGATCCACACTCGCAGGCTTCAATCCTCTGTCATTCAGCAGTCTCGGTAGATCACTAGGCTCAGGCAGTTTGATCGACTGCCACAGCTTGACAAATTCATCATCAATCGAGCCCAGCTTAGTACCCAGATTCGGCCACACCAGTCTTGGGTGGTTATCCTTCTTAGTTCTTAGCACGAGGATTTGCCCCTGTGCTTCTAACTCGTTAATAGATTTCACACAGTCGCTCCAGCCGTCTTTCAGTTCTTTAACTTGAATTCCTTTAAACGTAGGCTGTGTCTTCAAGAAAACCACCAATTCCTGCTTGGACTTGATGTTGTGAATCGACACATATTCCAGTGACTGGGTAGACGGAATGTACTTGATCTTGTCCAGGTTCTTGATCAGTGAGATTAGCTTATTATTTTGTTCATTTTGCAAATTCAAGTAAGAAGAAAGCTGCTTTATTGTGACTATGTGATGCTCTTTGATGTATTCAACTGCTAGCAGCAGCTTAGTTGATAAGTGCGAAGTTGTGTCGTGCACTCTGTTGTAGTTGTCGTTGTCGTCGTTGCTAGTTGAGTCCTGTTTTGCAACAGGTTTTGGGGCTGCTGCTGGTGTGGTTGAGGGTGTTGATGGTGGTGGCGTGCTGAACTTCTTCGTAGGCAGCACTGGCGCAGTTTTCACTTTGTTTCTGAACGCATTCAGGTTCTGCAGCAGGTCAGACATTTCGCTAGTTCTGGGTGATGGTTATTAACTGTATTTTAATGTGGTTTTTTCTTTTATTTTGCGAGATGAATTTTCCAGCTTAGAAAAGAGTCACCGGCAAAACTCGAACCCACACACATTTATAATCACTGATTAAGCACACAGCTATTACCGCTGCGCCACAAAAAATTGAATTTTTTTTCCAAAATTTCACTATAAAAAAGTTGAAATTTTTTTTTCTTCCATCTTTCTTTTCTTCCAGTAAACTACTTCACTTTTTATAAACAATTTGAACAATCAATGAGAGTTTTAATAGATTCGAGTGTTTTAAAATTGTTTATAAAAGGATGATAGAAAAACCTCACCTTTAAAACCATCGTTTTTTAGATTTGAACTGTTTTATTTATAAAATGTGTTCATCCATGACATAATGATGACCTATAGTGTGATACATGTTGTGGCTGTTAGCTGTGAGTTGTTAGCTTTGAGCTGTTAGCTTTGAGCTGTATGCTTAGCTGAAAGCTGTTGATGATAAGTAGATAAGTACATAAAGTACATAAGCCTGTAGAATAGTTGTAAGCTGAAAAAAGCTAATAGAATAGCTCGGGTTTGTACACTCATGAGCCATAACTGCCGAGTTGTATTTGCTGGTAACCAAGTGTGAGCCATAACCTGCTGAACTGTACATGCTTACAGCTTTATACACATTAAGTGCGAGCCGTATACACGTTGGTAAGCAGTCGAGCTGTACAGGCCGTAGAAGCTGTACAGGCTGGTAAGCAATCGCGATTATAAGCTACATAGCTGGGCTGTCACAGGCTCCTATTTATTAGTGCTATCTAAAGGGCTAACGTCTTCGTTGCTCAGGTTTTCCAGTTCTTCATTGAGTCTTTTGATTTCATTCTGTAGGGCTTTGATGTACACAGAAGCCAGTTCGACAGTCGTGGCCTTGGAAGGTATTGCCACAGTTGAATTCAACTCATCGGGTATCAGAGTACCCAACTCTATGATGGCTTGGTTCATTCTGTTTCTTCTGCCCTGTTCGGCTAATTTGTGAGAGTTCTTTTTCAGGTCATCATCACTTAGCCTTCTGTCATAATTCATATGGTCCTGTGTGCTGCTGCTATTACTATTACTATTATTACTATTACTATTGCTATTACTGTTGTTTGTTTGGTCATTAAATTTAAAATTCATTAGGGTTGCAGGTGTTGCAGGTGTTGCAGGCGTGGAGTTACTCACACTGTTTTCTGATTTGGATTTCGATCTGGTTTTAATTAGATTGGTACTCTCTGGTGGCAGCTGAAAATCCTCATAATTAATAGTGACACTTGATCTTTTGGGCTTTATTATTGGCGACTGCTTGGTTATGCGGCCCGGGATGGTTGGCCCAACAATCGGTGTATTTCCAGGAGTTCTGCGCTTGAGCTTTTTATCATCATAGGACTGCTTCTTCAGCAACTTGGGAGACTTTGCTTCTAATGCCGGTGATGATAGTGGTGAGAAAAAGTTGTTAGATGTGCTTGGTTTTAGTATTGAGTCCAGTGGTGTGACTGCTGGTGAGACTAAGGGAGTGAAAACAACCTCAGGTCTTACTAGATTGTCACCACTGTTGCTGCTTATACTGTTGTTACGGTGACTGTGCTGGCTGTGACGATGTTTCTGATGGTTTACACCACTTGGTGTGCTATCACTAGAAACTAAAGGTTCATGTAGTTGAGATGGAAGCTGGATTTGCTGAGGAGTTCGATTAGAGGTCGATGTGTAGTCATTGGCTAAGAAATCCATAGCAATATTATCATCATTTGAGGTATTGGAGTTTAAAGGAGTGTTAGAGTTTGTATTGGAGTTATCATCATTTGAACCTAAATTTTCATTTTCATAGTTATTAATTTCAGTCCAATTTATATCTTTATTCAAATTGCTTATATCGTTATCATGAAATATGTTTGAACTATCAAACAGCCATGAATCCATTATTATTGTTATAATGTGAAAACTTTATTGATTCAAAAAAGTTAACCACTTGATTGATCAGTTAATATCTATTTCTTTTACTGTGAAGAGTTGAAAAAGTCTCAAAGATTTATGGTAGTGCGACAATATTTATTCAAATATTTGATACGCTTTTTTTCCTTTTAAAAACCTGAATTTGATACCGCACGTGGGTCGCTTACACTGTGAGTCAATGCTTATATAAGCCAATTGCTGACATAAAACGGTAGGGTTGAGTCCTGAACAACGGTTTTTCAACGGCTGCAGCAAAAGGCGCTGAGATACATGGAGCTGCGCCACACCGAGTCACGTCTCACGCCGGTTAGCGGCATACGCTGCTGGTGCATAGTCAGGCGGGTAAAGCATAAAAATACATTACCCTACAGATAACCACAGATCAATTTTTTTTGTGTAATAAAATATTTAAACTACTAAATAGTGGTAATTATTACAGTTTAGCGATAGTCAGGAACCACAATCTATGAAGTTTCTATCGGTGATCAACACGAAGGCGAAGAAATGCGGGATATTTGTCTATGGAGAGAGATACACCAATCTGTTCAATCACAAAGCACCAACTAATAAATCCACTAAATTGAATAAACCGAATCACATCCTATCAAAAGACCACAATTCAGTCGAGAGTGCAATCAGTTACTTGAAAAATGACAAGAAGATAAAGCAGGTCACGCTACTACCGGAATCACTAGAATTTGACCTTAGTACTCTATCAATTTCAAAGGAATCAATTTCTGAACAGCTTAAAATTAAAGACATTGTTAGTTTACCCAGCGGCAAGCCAGCACCACCGAAGGCGGTTGAACCACAAACGTTCAGGCAAATCAAACAGAACAAAATGATGTTTGAAAACAAGCTGAACAAACTAAGGCAGCAGGTTATCAAAAGAGACCCGTTCAAGTACCTGATTGGGTATCAGTTTGATGTCAAGAACTACGTCCAAGGCAGCCAAGTGTTTGTATTACAGCTGAACTACCATGCCAGATGGCTGATATTTCTGACCAGGGAGGCTGCGGAAAAATATGTCGACAATATAACTAAGAATCCAGAAGAGTACCGAATTAAGCAGTTTCCTAATATAACAGAGGCTGAGGGATTCATAATCAAGAGCCTGCCGTACACGTTCTACTACGGGCCCAACGAGAGTAAGCTGCGGGTGATGAACAGAATTGGTGAGGACGACGTGGTGCTGAAAAGCAACGCCAAACAAAACTTGCTCGCAGTGGAAATGGGCAGTCACGTGACCGTGAAGAGCTCTACGGCTGCACTGAGCGAAGAAGAGCTGCAGCTGTATGCGATGGAGGTGGCTCTGAACCAGATTTTGGCAGAGATGAAGGCCAGCGAGATGCACAAGAGGCGAGTCATCCTGACCAACAACAAAACGATCTCAGAGATATTCTTTTCGCCAATGTCACAGAGCTGGAACTCGAATATTCTGATCACCAAGTTCAGGAGTATCGATTTGTTCAACAGGATAGGTGAAACGATCCAGGAGATCAAACGGGTCTACCAGACTAGAGGACTGCACTTTCGGGTTTACTACTGTGCGGAAGTGTCGTCGCTGTTGGCGAAGGAGGACCTGAAAGGTGCACAGATCGAGGAGTTCACGCCTGTTTTCCAGAACGATAGGCTGCTGAGCTCACTGCAACTGAAGGAATATTGCACTGGCAACAGCGGCAAGATAGAAACCATTTACACCGACGGATCGTACTACGACTCATTCAAAACAGGCGGAATAGGCATCTATTACAGCGAGAGTAAAAACCATATCAAAAAGCGAGTTCGATGCCTGAACTCGTCAGAAGCCGAGCTTATAGCTGTGAGCTACGCTGTGGACACGATACTGAACGAGATAGTGCAGTACACCAGCAGCAGCGATGCAGGGAGCCGCAAACGCGGGTTCCCCAAGTACCTGATAGCCTCTGACGACATGACACTAGTTGTTAAACTGCAGAGGCTGCACACGCCGTTCAAGAGCATTCCAGGCACCGGGCAGTTCATCGACGAGTACGCGGAACTGTCTAGGAAGATCGAGCTCATAAAGCTGTTCTACCTGGTGAACTATGAGGTGTTCAACCACAAGTTTGATATATTCTGGGTCAAAGGGCATAAAAACATCCGGGGGAACTCGATTGCCGACAAGCTGTCCGGGCAGAGTGCTCTGGAGCAGTCTGCGGAGCCGCCCATCGCGTACAGCCGCTTGGAACTGGGCCAGGTGGTGCGCCAGCTGGCACACTAGCGCTTGCCCTTCTTTTTGAACTTCTTGCCCATGTTATTGATCCTGTTGATGTCGAACCTGCTGATCACCAGCCCGTTTTTAGTGTCCTTTCCAATAGAGTTGATCTTGAGGGCCTTGTGCTTCTGCTTATTGACCTTCTTCTTGCTCACCAGGCGGTCGCTCACCTTGCCGAACTCTTTACTGAGAATGATGCCGTTGTCCTTAGCGTCCTGGATCGCTTTGGCTTTGCGGTGCTTCTCCGCCTTCACCATGCCCGTGCGCATGGCCATCGACATCTTCTCCAGCTTGCGGGTGGACCCGTTCACCGCAGACAGCGACTGCAGCCTGGAGTTTAGGATCTTCTTCTTGGAGTCGCCAAACGTCATGGTCTCCAGGGTCAGGTCTGCGCCCGAGGCCTCGCTGTTGTACGATGCCAGGATGTGCGACTCGTCCAGGAACCTCTGCAGCTCCAGGTCGTTGTGGATGTTGTCGTCGTCGCCGTCCTTCACTATGGGATTGAACACCTTCTGCTTGCCGGTCTTGAGAAAGTACCTTTCCTGCTTGGTGAGCGGTGCCACCTCCCTCGTGGGGTCGCTGAACTTGATCACCTGCGGCTGGTGGCGCTCCTCCTCGGACGCTTCGTCCTCGCTAGCTTCGCTAACTTCGCTGGCCTCGCTGGCCTCGCTAGCTTCACTGCTGTCGCTGGTCTCGCTCTCGGCCTTGCGGCCCGCCGTGCGGCCCGCCCGCACCGTCTTGTCCTCGAACCCCAGCTCGCTCAGGCTGCCGAACTGCCTCTCAAAGTTCCTTCTCTGTATCTCCAGCAGGTCGTCGTCCATTTGGTGCTGTTCTGGTGCTGTTGCTGTGCTGCTGGGCTGAAAAAAAAAATTCACCTCATCGCATCGCTTAAAATTACATAAACAACGACAAAGCAGGCCGGCTGCTGAAAAAAGAGAAATTTAAGCGACGGGCACACCCACCACCAAACAGGACACAGACCAACACCACAGGGCCATGACCAAGTTCCGAGGCTGCATCGACATCCACAGCGGGCAGGTGAAGCAGATTGTGGGCGGGACGCTGGACACCAAGCAGCTGGACACGAATTTCGTGTCGACCAAGCCGTCCAGCTACTATGCGAAGCTGTACAGAGACAACGGTGTGACTGGGACGCACATTATCAAGCTGGGAAGCTCTGCGGAGAATGACGCGGCTGCGCTGGAAGCACTGCGCGCGTGGCCCGGCGCGATGCAGATTGGTGGCGGCATCAACATCGACAACTGCCAGTACTGGCTGGAAAATGGGGCCTCGCACGTGATCATCACCAGCTGGCTCTTCACGGACAACGAGTTCGACTGGGACAAGCTGGCTGCGCTCGAGCGCAAGATCGGCAAGCACAGGATCGTCATTGACCTGAGCTGCCGTGTGGTGGGCGACTCCTGGTTTGTGTGCATGAACAAGTGGCAGACCATCACCAACTTGGAGCTGAACTGCGACAACCTGGTCAAGCTCAGCCACCACTGCGACGAGTTCCTGGTCCACGCTGCGGACGTCGAGGGCCTGTGCAAGGGTGTGGACATGAAGCTCGTGGAGAAGCTGGGCCAGTGGGGGCAGCTTGTGGACACCAAAATCACCTATGCTGGCGGCGCAAACTCCCTCAACGACCTGCACACCGTCGACGAGAAGAGCAACGGCAAGGTGGACCTCACTTTTGGCTCTGCGCTGGACATTTTTGGCGGCAAGCTTGTGAAATTTGCGGATCTCGTCGAGTACAACAGGCTGCATTGATTTATGTGAGGCTGTATCTACACACGCAGACCACTATAACTGTATAGATAGCAACTGAGATGTACTACCAAAACCACCAAAGCTGTGTAGCTAGCAATTGCGAGTCGTAGCTGTGACATTGTGTAGTTAACTGAAATACACCGTGACAATTGGAATGTAGTTATAGCTGTACAACTCACCAACTTGTGGCATGTAGTTATAGCTGTACAACTCACCAGTTTGTGTTGTGACAATTGTACCAAACAAAGGTACCAAACAAATATACCCAACCTGTTGATGACACCACAGACCTCTAGCTCAACTGAACTATGCCCCAGTACAAATTGTACTTCACGTCGTTATAAAACTCATACATTAGAGCCTACAGCTGGGAGTGGGTTCTTCATTAGTTTGACAAAACTGCCTTCAGCTTAGCTTTCGTCAAGTGGCAGTTCACTCTAGTAACATAACATACTCGAGTTGACTAGCTGTGAAAATTTCAAGCCTTGTGAGCACTAATTATATAGTACGGACATCCATTTCTGGGTGTGGGGACTCGGTTCAGTCCATTGAATTTCCCATTCACATAGTTTATACCGGTGGATCACGGTCTATTCTGGGCCCTTTGATGATTCATATCAGATTGAAATGATAAATAGAGCGACACACCACTGGTACACTCACGAGCTTGTTGGTGCATGAAATTTGCCAAAACAGCTCTGTATAGACATATGAAGAAGTGTATAACCTATACTCAACAAGATAAGTAATATGTGCAGCACTATAAAAATCCCCAACAATACTAATGATTCGCAGTGGTCTGTACCACTCAGTTCGTAGCTTTCCAGCCATTCGATAGAGAATGAAACTATTAATTTAACGGCATTGGTAACGATCTATACAGGTATTGACTACTTTGAACTCTTATAGGCGTATCACATCAACAACTGAATGATACTGAGAGCCAAAATACCCAATACTAATATTACTCCAGACAGTGTTAGCCACCAGATTGATAATATTCTGGTGCTTTCTCGCGTATGATTGTGTGCAGCTCATTGTCAGCAAATAACTAACCAGTAGTCAGTAGCAAACTAATAGCAGTGAGCCATATATCAACCATCAATGATAGTACTATACAGGCCATGGTAAAACTGAAGATTAGTAACTGAGTTGGCTAGCGACAGGTCCACGCTTGACAGGATGAAATTCACGTAGTTATAACTAATTTTCACTTCTGCCTGGCTGCTCATGCTGGCTGGCGCTATGCTTTGGCTGTTTTACTGATTATCACCATTTTTTTGTATTTTGTTAATATAGCGTATATGTGTTTTAGCAAAGTGTAACTCAATAAAAAGAAAGAACCTATACAGGGTAATTATTCTTTAAAGGACCGACTGCGTAGCTGGCTTTAGTCAGAGAATGAGAGTTAAAGAAACTGCTGAGAATTAATTAGTTAGCAGAAGTTGATGAGTTGATGTCATGATTCCGACAGCATGAAAACAGGCCAGGATTAACACAACTTGCTGGAACATGAAACAGATTATGCAAATCATTGATCACCACACCACTTTAGTATAAAATATTCTGACTTCAGTACTGTTGATAGTGTTGGAATTTAAAGTACATCAGCTTAAGAACATTTATCAACGGCAACCCTACATAAGCACAATTTTTTTCATGGAAGACTCCTGCATATTAATAAGAGATCGCCAGTGACAGCTGCATTAAGATTGGGCATTGACTTCCGAATGCAGATGATGATTTCTTCTTTTTCAAAACGGAAATTAAACATCAAAGCATTAGAATGTCTCTGAGAGATGTTTATATTTGAGAGATTATCTTAGTAGAGAAACGTATGACAGAAATCTCACAAATCTGTTTTTTGAATTGCTCAGATATCGTGCTAAATGGTTTTTCTTATCCGGTACCACTGGCCCATTATTTTTGTATCTCACTTGCTGCATGATAGTAGAGTTTCTCTCAAAGGAGTTAAGGTACAGTAAAGTGATATACAGCAACAAATGTTCTTGATTCTTTGCTTTACTTGAGTGTTATAAAAGGGAGGTTTATCCTGATTATCCCTTCAGACTGAAGAAACGATATGTACTTCCACTCAAAATTTTAGCTGAGCTGATTGTTGGTTGTTCTAATGGCGAATCACTACTTGTCTTGCTGTCGCAAATTTAAGTGCTCTAATTGAATAGCAGTGATTTTCACATATGAGTTGGTCTTGCATTGTAACATCAGTTTCCAACTACTGTCAGATTTGCGGTCTACATGGACAACGCTGAAATTGTAAATTTAAATTAAGCTTTTATATGTTTCTCTTGACTAATTATTTCATGATTCCTCTTATTGGACCAGTAGTAGGGACAAAATTGAGTTATAAAAGTGTTGTGACCGAGTTCAAGGGAAATTGCATAACATCAACAGGGCTATACCCAAATAAGGTTTTTTTTGCTGAACTGAAAACATATTGAGTGACTGTTATGCTTCTTGACGAAAGGTTTAAAGGTTTTGTATTGGAGAGATAAACTACACAGCTTTTCTATCTCAGTAATAACTGTCTTAGGCAAACCTCAGCAAAATCTATATAATCGAGATGAAATCTTGTTTTTGAACAAGAAATCTGTAATAAGAAATTATTGACCATCTTCCAAGTTTGAACTACTTCAGAATACCTTAAAAAACTGTTAAATATAATTAAATCACAAAATGCTTCCCAGTGAATTTCAAGATCCTCTTATCTCAAAGATCCTCTTATCTCAAAGATCCCATGGCACATATTCGAAGAAATCACACACTTTTAACATAGCAGTCTGGAATTCTTAATTTCCATTTTAGGGCGCTGTTTTCCTTTCAATTACCAACTCTGCTTCAACTTTCAGCTAATTTTCAAGTTATTTTATTTCCCTTTGCCTTGAAGAACCGCCGACACAGATTGAAGAATTTACACTGATTCAATACCGTGAACTGCACTTACAGCTCTCTTAATTGCCAACTCTGACTTGCTTTCTTTCCAGCTTTTTGTAGATAGTTGAAAGAGAACTGTGGTTGTATTGCGTTTATGACGTTCTCAAAGATATGTCCAGTAGAGCTGCAAAAAGAATTTGTATGCAGCTTGAATGCAACACGACGCATTTTGCGCTACAGCACATCTTACAGTAGTGTGCTACATTGCATATGACAGTTACCATCTCAGCTGTACTTAGTGCTTTGGTGGTACAGTCTGTGTTACAGTCTGGTGGTTCTGGGTTACAGTGGTAGTATTACAGTTTGGGTTACAGTGCTAGCTCACCTAGACTAAAGATCACTATTGTAATCACTGGAGACTAAAGATGAAGATAATCACTGGAGACTAAAGATCACTATTGTAATCACTGGAGACTAAAGATGAAGATAATGACTGGAGACTAAAGATCACTATTGTAATCACTGGAGACTAAAGATGAAGATAATGACTGGAGACTAAAAATAACTATTGAAGATAATCACTGGAGCTAAATTATACACGGAACAGGCAGCTCAGGACTGGTTGACGGCCATGATGATGTTGGCAATCTTCTTCTGGAGCACGTCGATGCCCCTGAGGACGCACTGCTGGCTGTCGAGACTGCCCACAGCCTCGACGTCGAGGTAGAAGCGGTCGGGCTCAGCGGTGTAGTCGAAGGGCTCGTCCTGGGCAGGCGGCTCCTCGTAGTCGGCGTACTTGGACTTGGGCCACTCCTCCTCGACGCTCTCCTCGTACCAGTAGTCTGTGTGCTTGAGCTTGTTGTGCGGGTCGTACTCGAAGCCGATGGCGGCGCAGGGGGACCACTTGGCGTGCTCCTTGGAGATGCCCTTCTTCGCAATACAGCGGACATTGAGCTCCTGGCCGTTTTTCAGCTTGCAGATGAGCACGCCGTTCTGCTTCTCGTCCTGGATGACCGGGTGCCCGACGCGCAGCCCGTCGTGCTGGCTCAGGATCACCAGGTCCTTGGAGTACACGTTCATGGTGCTGTCGACGCCGGCATAGGCCCGCAGCGACAGCACGACCGAGCACCGCGAGCAGTAGTCGTCGCACGTGCAGTCCCGCGAGTACTCCAGCGCGTCCACGTCGTAGCTCTCCAGCGGGATCAGCCCCAGCCGGTGCGAGATGAACTCGTCCGCCAGCACCGACGTGTTGGTCTCGATCTCCACAGAGTCGATCGCCAGCGTGGGGATCTCCGCAATCATCGTTCTTCTCAGCGAGTTCGCCAGCGCCAGGTCCACGTTCGACAGGATGAAGTTCACGTGCTCCGCGCTCTTGCTGATGATTTTCACTTCTGGCTGGCGGCTCATGCTGGGCGGTAAGCTGTTTTGCTGATTATCAACAAATTTTTTTGTGTAAATTATTTTTAAGAGCAACAAACAACTAGCAGATGATCAACCCGGCGGGCAGAGTGGGCCAGCTGGATGCGCGGCTGCTGGACGACGAGGTGGAGGCCACCTTCTGCGGCAGGCTGAGCGCGATAGCCGCGCAGGCGCACCCGCTGCTGGGCGCGCGGTACGCGAGCGAGATGTCGCTGCTGGTGAGGCTGGTGCTGTTCCAGACGACTGTGGGCGCCCGCGCGCAGAGCTACGGCGACTGGCTGCAGAATCTGCGGCTGCACAGGCTCGCGCGGTGGAAGAAAGTGGCGCTTCTGGCGGGCATTCTGGGCGACTACGCCGTCAGCAAGTGCGACATCTATGAGAGCGCCAGCGCCACCCCCGGCGGGACCCCCAGCGGGACCCCCAGCGGGACCCCCAGCAGCACCCCCAGGCTCAAGCGGCTGCTCCAGCACGCCGCCAGGTACTACCGCGTGCTCTCGCTGCTCAACTTTGTGGTGTTCCTGCTCAACGGGCGGTACCCGTCGGTCAAGCTGCGCGCCCTGCAGCTCAGGAAGGTGCCCAACTCGCCCGAGCTCTCCTCCAGCTCCAAGGGCAACGTGTCGTTCGAGTTCCAGAACAGACAGCTCATCTGGAACACCTTTATCGAGTTCATTCTCACCATCCTGCCCATCCTGCTCAACTCAGAGATCAAGTCCAGGCTCGTCCAGCTGCTCTCCTTCAGCTCCAGCCCTGCCACGGGCCCGGCCACCCCCAGCCGCAACTGGCCTCTCAACAAGTGTCTTATCTGCCTGGACAGCGGCTTCAGCACCAACATCACCAACCCTTACATCACCAACTGCCAGCACGTTTACTGCTATTCGTGCCTGGTGAACAAGATCGAGTCCGGCTGGAGCTGCCTGAGATGCGGCGACAAGGTGGTCAGCTGCCAGCCGTACCACTATGCGCCGATAGGCGCAACCACCACAAACCGATAGGCGGCCCAGCCATACCACTATGCGCCGATAGGCGCAACCACCACAAACCGATAGACGGCCCAGCCATACCACTAAACACCTGCGAGAAGTAGACTCAATCAGAACAGCAGACTTGTGCCTGTTAGCACGGTAGTGATATAGTGCTCTAACCACCCGCTAGTGCCATGCCTACCTATTGTGGGATGGTCTTACCAGCTGTGTTAGTGGATGGTATCTAAAGTGACTACAGCCTGCTATCTGTTACTGTGACGCTACCCAGCTATGTGGCCACACAAAAGGTCACAACAACACCCAGCTATGTGGCCACACAAATGGTCACAACGACACCCAGCTATGTGGCCACACAAATGGTCACTGTGTGATTACAACTACGTGACTGCGATCACTATGGTGACTGCTGAGCCGCTGAGGAAACGGGTGAACAGTTTGTGTGATACCGCGACATCAGCTGCCAGGCGTATCCTGGACACGATGCGTTGAAAGGGGCTTACGCATACGTAGAAACTGGAGACATCTGTTATGTTTCAGGATCTGGCAGTGTAAGAGAGGACAGATGGCAGAGAAAACAACCAGTTAACCCTGTTACCAACCAGCTAACAGGGTTAAGCCACAGATAGCCTGCTCTATTTGAAGACGAGCACTGCAGTCTCCACTGCTTTGAATCTGCAGCAGTGTCACTACAGTCAGCACATAGCCAGCACTGCAGTACTACTTTGAATCTGCAGCAGTGTCACTACAGTCCGCATTAACTGTTGTGTGCTGCTGGGCGATAAACTATGCTGCAGCCAGGCTCACTGGCTCACCCACACCAAACAATCAGCATAATGGACCGAGTACCAGTCGCAGCCGGCTGGTTGGGTGTCTGTCCACTCAGCATGTTGTGGAGTGAGTACATGGTGGTACCTTGGAGCACACTATCTGGCATAGGGTGTCCAGTCAACCCACCAAAGGTGCCGGCCTAGCTTGGAATACCGTGGCAAGCCTACGCAGACCAGTACTGATCAGGACTGCCTGGAGAGAGTGCATGGAGACCAGTACTGGTCAGGACTGTCTGGAGCGAGTGCTTGCAGAGCACAGACCAGCAGACAATTACTGTCGACTGACTGGAGCTTATAATCACAGGAACCCCAGCACTATTAGAATGATGGACAGCAGGATACTCGGGCAGATCAGCCTGGCCACTACTACAGTTGCCAGGTGCGGTCTTTCACCGGCAATGCTTTATCGGCACCCAACTAACGACGTTGACAAAATAGGCAATTTTTCCCTCAACAAGCAAACAAGCAAAGCAGCAAACAAGCACACAGCTTGCACTCACCGTGTATATAAAGCGAGACCAATTCAAGTGCTTGAGAGAGCAGAGCCGACAATGTCGAACAAATATTTAGCTATCAGAAAGACAGCTCCAAAGTCGGAATCTCTAGACTTGGAGTTTGACACAGAGGCTGACTACAGTGAGTCTTCGAGCGAGAACGACATCCTGACGGATGAAGACGATGAAGGAGGTGGTGGGTACGACAATATCAGCTCGCGAATCCTCAGCAGTGTGAGAAACCTGGCGAGTTCCGGGCGTGAGAGTTCCGGACAACATGTGAATTCCGAGGGCGAGGATACCGAGGGTGAGAGCGACGGCACTGAGACTGAGACTGAGACCGAGGCAGAGCCTGCAGCGGTGGCTGGCCCACCGAGCTTGGCAGTGGAGCAGGCTGCAGAGCTGCTGGGCAAGCTGGAGCTCGCAGATATCAAGGAACTGCTCAACAAGACGATTGAGTCAAAGAGTGGCACCACCGCTGGCACCACCGCTGGCACCAACAGAAAGGCACAGAACTCGGTGGAGCTTCTGCAGAACAATCTGGACGTGCTCGCAGGGTCCAAGACGGACGGGTTTCGGTTTTTGTGTCTGTGTGTTTCGTGTGCGTTTGGCGGCCGCAAGGGCTCGTTGCGGTACAACATTGCCTTTCCGCAAATCGGTTTGTACCAGGTGCTGGACAAAATCGACTTTGGCAGCGGTAAGGGGGGCGAGCTCAACGTGTCCAAGTTCTGTTATATCGGCCATATCTTGCTGTATTTCTGGAATTACAGCGAGGATTTAAAGGTGCGGAAAAAGTTCAGGTGCCTGGTTAACGAGAAGTATGGCAACCTGGGGCAGGTGATCAAATCGAAGGGCAACATTGTCAAGGAGATTGGGTCGGTAAACCTGTGGGGCAAAATAACCAGGCAGGTACCCTCTGAGGCCAAGGCGCGAATTTTTAGAAACAAGAGGAGTGAGTTCGTATTGGACCCAGCCAGTTTCAAGCAGGTTCTGTCTGTGCTGGAGATTAATCCCGACGAGTAGGTCTACTGGGTCTGAAGTTTTATATTACTGAATAACTTGATAGTTTATTATCTGAATAGATAAGATTTTGATGAAAGGTTCTTGCTTCAAGCCTGTGGCTTTTACCAAGGAGCGAGCTTTTGTAGTCCTGCTTAGGCTGGCCAGGCATTCAGGTGCTCCTTGACACAGAATATCAGTTACTGAGATACTGAGCTCAGCTTCACCACTGTCTAAGCCGGCACTCCAGTAAAACGCACACGAATACACGTTGCTTGGTAACAGCTGCAATACCCGACAAACCGAGCAGACTTGCCTCAGTGTTTTCTTTTCAGCTGGAATAATCCCTGATGGTTACCTATTCTAATGGCACTTCCTGCTGATGGTCGCAAGTCACTTCTTCCTAATGATCGATCACTTCCTGTTATAATAGTTTCGTCTGCTGAAGGTTTCATCATATCCCTGCTGGACACTCATCACTAGAGCACCCCTGCTAGGCGAGATGGATTAGTCCTACTGCACAATGCAGCTCAAGCTTGCAAAATGCTTCGGCACCTACTTAAGCTTCCTCTTCTTGAACAAGCCCTTGATGTTATCAATGTCAAAGGACAGGTTGGTGTTTCTGATCTTCTCCTCGTAGTTGCTCCGTTCTGCGTCGGTCTTGGTGTCCCGCAGCAGGATCTTCAGGTGCGCCTCGAGCTTGGACTCCGGGATCAGCTGCTTGGTGATCGGACACTCCACCAGCCTGTCCTGTTTGAGCTCGCTGGCGCGCTGCTTGTCCTCCAGGGACCGGCTGAGCAGCTGCTGGCGGCTTAGTGGGGGCTCCAGCTCGCTCACCAGGTCCAGAGAGCTGAACTCGATGGTTTCCACGATCTCAAACTGGTCCCAGTTGATGGACAGGAACTGGATCTTGAGCAGGTTGCTGAGCTCTTTGGTGTTGTTGGCGTGCTGCTGGACAAACTTGTTGTGGAGCATGCGCTTGAAGCAGTCCTGGAGCAGGCTGGCGGTGTCAGGCGGAGGCCCAGGCAGGGTCCCGCCCGGGGTCCCGCCGCAGTCAAACTCGCCGCGAATAACCGCCGAGTACTGCTGGGTGAACCGCCTGAACACCGCGTGCAGCGAGTTGTCCTCGTCCAGAAACTTGTACTGCAGCTGCCCGCCGTACTGCTGCCGCAGCACGTCCACATTCGCAGGGTTGGCTGCGGCAAACAGCGCGCACAGCTTGATAATCTCCAGATCCTTGCTGGTGACGGCCGGCAGCGGGCTGCTGTGGAAAGCCAGCTCCCTGCGAGGCTTCTCCGGCTCAACCACCTCAACCTCCTTCTCCTTAAAGTCGTCAATGTGCTCCAGCACAAACTCGTAGAACCGGTGGAAGATATCTGAGGCATTGAGGAAGGTGAACTTGCTGCTGGAGTCGCTCTGCAGGATCTTGTGCTCAAACTCCCGCCCGTTTCTGTCCACGTGGAGCGCAGTCTTGACGATCATCTCCTTCACCAGCGGTGGCGGCAGCACCATGTCCTCCTGGGGCCCACTAGCCTCACTCATTGCGTACTTAGTTACTTAGCTGGTGAAAAATTAAAATTTTTTTATTCAGCAGCTAAAAACCCAGTGGAACCAGCCAAACAGCCCCAATGAGCGAGGAATTTGTGTCGAAATCGCTTGCGATCTTCCTGTCCGCGCCAACCACAGCCAAAACGTCGATAATCCTGGGCAAGAAGCACCAGCGCAGGGCCAAATCCAAGCCGGAAGGTGCTGCTCAACCAGCCAAAGTTGAGAAGCTCGTCAAGTTTAGGACGTTTGACCCGCTTTCGGGCCAGGTCACCACCCTCCAGACGAACAAGTCGCGTGTGATGAACAGGCTGCTTACGGCTATAGGGCCGCAGGGGGTGCAGCTGGGCGAGAAGCGCGCAGACGGCTTTGTCAAGATTATGTGCAATGGCGAGGTGCCTGTGAGCGAGGAGGGTGCTGCCACGGACGCTCCGGGGGCCCCGGGCGCCCCATCCAGTGCCTCTGCAGGCCAGAAGAAGAAGAAGAAGAAGTCCAAGAAGTGAATAAACGGGTTCAATAGCCTACTGTAGGTTTTTAGGCATAGGCCGCAGGATGAGTTCCTCTACTGGAGCTACCTCCAAGAGAAGTCCACTAAGGGAAGCTAAACCTGAGCTTTCGGTATTAAGCAATATGTTTCGGTGGTGGAGAGATGCTCTTAGTGTAGAAGCTGTCTTGCCAGCAGGATGCCTGAATGTAATGTAGAAGCTGACTTGGTGCTCACTGGGTGTACGTGAGATTAGCAGCGTTTACAGGATTTACCTAGCAAAGCGTAAAGTAGAGTATCCAAACAGCGATAGGAGAGAAAGTCAGAGAACCATGTCTGGCAAATAAATGCCATTGTGTTAGTGGACTGAGATGCTCCTATACGCGAAGCATGCCACTGTATGTCTGAAGGTGGTGCGAGACCAGCTGGTGTACCAGTGGAGTGCTCGGCAGACTGCTCCCATTGGTTGTAAAGGTGACACCAGAGCGAGCACCTGCGCCTGCTGTACCACAATACCCAAAGAACACAAGAGAATAAGCGCGGGTCGATCGTCATCTACACCCAGATAAGACTCTTTGAAGAGTAATGAAACACCCTTGCCAGCCCAAAATACTAACGTTGCAGCTTGAGAGTTGCTGTGATTTGATGATATGACAGTTTTTGACTGCAAGAGAGGCAATTGTTGAGTAACGGAATCCAGAGCCACTGTCTACGAAGTTTACCAGTTTGCAACTCGTAAGCCAGGAGCCACCAGCTGGAGCACCTCAAGGGACTATGCATTACACAGAGAAGTAACTTGATTATCTCGCTTTTATCCTCTGTGTATGATAATATGTACCCTTATATGTCTTAAAGCAAAATCATAAAGCATATAGATAAATGTCAATGTAAAACACTCTTCTTTCTTTGACTCCTTGAGCATTATACTTGCAAGATTCTGCTATTTTAACGGTTTATCGAGTTACATGATGTCCTATTTAATCTTAATGTAAGTGTTTCATTATTTACACTGTGTTAGCTAACCATTACCTCATAAACAATGCTAAGAAAGCAATAGAAGACATGGCATAGACCATCGAGATTTTTCCAAATACTGACATAGATTCATAGGTAAATGTTTAGCTTTTGACTTTAAACCATACTATCTAACTCTAATACTCTAATACTCTAATACTCTAATACTCCAATACTCTAATACTCTAATACTCTAATACTCTAATACTCCAATACTCTAAGACTCCAATACTCCAATACTCTAAGACTCCAATACTCCAATACTCTAAGACTCCAATACTCCAATACTCTAATACTCTAATACTCCAATACTCTAATACTCCAATATCTACAACAACTTTACCTAATAAACTTATTGAACATCTAATATCAAGTCATGTAAGTACAAGAGCTACCAGTATCTGAAGAACTCAATGGCAGAATGTTCAACCAGGTGATGAAGTGGATTGAGAAGGGAGAGATAGAAAACCTGGGATTCAAGATTCTGATCTAGAAGGACTACGAAGCTATCTTGAAGAATTGTTCTAAATTTCAGGCTGAAAGTGCTGAATTCGAGCTCGTGTAAGTTGAAGGACCCTGGGATCTTTCGGTATGCCTTTAGCAAAAAGCTTGCCACCACTTCTGTACTGTTTTTGAGTGTGGAGCTGCTGATCTACTGCTATAAGTCTGTAACAGATTATACACGTTACAAAGCACAGTAAGTGCGTCATCTAGGTAGGCTCTTTAGAACATTTTTTATTAATTAGCTCATAACAGACATTTACGCATGTCCTAACAATTAGCCGACAGGCGCTTTGAGAGATTAACTGACTCAAGCATTAAGAATGATACTACCACAAGAAAGTTTCTGCTAAAGGTCTACTTATGCTATGATAAATCTATACTTATGTATAATGATCAGCAAGGTGGTACCAATGTGATAAGTAGAAGGAAGCGAAGGACTTGTACGAACAGGACAACGAGAAGTAGATGGTAATGTATTAGTTAGCCACCAGCGCCAGGCGGGAGCAGAGGGTCCAAAGGGGATTAAAGGGACCGTATGAATGATAGGGGTGCTCTATGGGGTGGAGTGCCCAGCGGTGAGCGGGTTGTCGGTGGGCAGAGTGCTAGGCAGAGCGCTAGGCGGATTTTCAGGCGGAGCGCTAGGCAGAGTGCTAGGCAGAGTGCTAGGCGGATTTTCAGGCGGATTTTCAGGCTGAGCGCTAGGCAGAGTTCCAGGCGGGCCGTGGAGACTCCCTTCCGGAGTCTCGAGGGGGAGCTCACTGGCTGGATACCCCGGCGGCGGCACAGGCGCCAGGTCCAGGATCTTGTCGCCCTTCTCCAGGCCGTAGGCAGGCGGCACGCCAATGTCCCCCCAGACCTTGCCAAAGCCGTACTTCTTAACGTTGGCCTCAATAAACACAAACCCCAGCTGGCCCAGGTTCACGTCCAGCTCGCAGTGGCCCACAGCACCCACCACAGGGTACAGGTCCATCTTGAACCCGGTGACGGCATCAGCCACTTTCTTGCCGTTGTGGGTGAAGAACACAGTGCCCGTCTTGAACCGGTAGCCGCAGCCCACCACGTCGCCCTCCACCAGGGCGTCCCAGATGCAGGGGGCCTCGAACGGCTCGTTCACCCTGATGGTGCCGTCGGACTCGTACCCGACAGAGTACTTATTGTACCCGGGGAGCCTAAACAGCGGGTAGGGCGTGGTGGCAAGCCCCACCGAGCACCTGCTGTTGCGGAACTTGAACAGCTTCACCTCGAAGTACGCCACGTCCTTGATGGGCAGCGGGAAGTTCAGGATCGCGGTGTTGGGCATCGTCTCGTTGGTGAACACCAGGTCCAGCTTATCTTGCACCACCACGTCTGCAGTCGCACTCGAGTACGAGAACCAGTTCATCTCCTGGTGGAACGTGTAGCTCTGGATGCCGCGGTCCCGGATGTACTGCAGCTCGAGCTCGCTCAGCGTCGAGCCTATGGGGCTCGTCACAGGAGGGTTCAGAGCCTGGAACTGCTCTGCCTGCTTGTACTGGAGCTGCTGGTCCTGCGCCAGCCGCACCAGCTGCACCGCATCGTACTGCGTGCGGTCCTGCGCAAACTCGGGCGGCATGCTGAAGTGCGTAGGCCCCACCTGGTCCAGCTCGTCCTCATCCTCGTCCTCGCCTATAGCCAGGCACAGTGCTATGATTATCGCCCCCAAAAACAGCACTGAGATCGTCAAAATCACAATCAGCGACACAGACACTTCGTCCATCATCCCCACGCGTTCTATCGGCTGTTTCAATGCGTCCCAAGCTGTTTTGCACCGCTTTCTTATCGCCTGGTGGTTTATCTCAGATTTATTTTGTTTTTTATTTTCACAACGGTTAAGCTCCACAGCTGAATCTCTATCTCAGCCGTACCCTGCCTAATCGCTCAGCAGTTGGGTCTCTCATCCACCCCAGCTGGATGCCTGTTGATCATCTTCTGGCAAGTGTACTGCCCTGCTTAGTGAGCGAACTATTTTTTACAGCTATTTTAATTAAACATTAACGTACTCTCCTCTGATTAACCTAATACATCTGTAGATGTGCATGTCACCTCTAATCAACCAAGCTACATCTGTAGATGTGCATATCTCCTCTAATGATAAAGCTAAAACATCTGTAGATATGCATATCTCCTCTAATCAACCAAGCTACATCTGTAGATGTGCATATCTCCTCTAATGATAAAGCTAAAACATCTGTAGATATGCATATCACCTCTAATCAACCAAGCTACATCTGTAGATGTGCATATCACCTCTAATAATAAACCTAATACATCTGTAAATGTACTTATTACCTAGTGCAGTTTAATACATTTGTAGATGTACTTAGTCACAATGCACGCAAATAAATCAACTTCTTCACCTTTAGATCAATACAAGCTAATAAATTTGTCAACCGAAAGGTGAGTGTTATTAGCAGTAGGGTGCTTACATTCAAAGTATATAAGTACCCTTATCACAGCATTAAGAAAGTTGAGGAGTCAGATCGACTTATTCACCTCTAATTAATGCAACTAATACGTTTGTAGGTGTACTTATTCACCTTTAAATCAATCTAAGCCAATGCATTTATAAATGTACTTATCACCTCTAATCAGCAAGCTAATACATCTGTAGATAATGCACAGGCAACTTCAATCAATCGTCAAAGTCACATTATAGCCATTATATTCATAACTACGATTTAATACCAGTTCACACTCAGAGACTAGTTGTACTGTTAAATCTTGTATATAATACCGATTAAGCAAAGTTATTATAACCATCTGGTTACAGTTGTAAAACGACCAGTGTGCGTGGACATAATATGCTACTGTTATGTAAATATAACAAAGCATTAACGATGATGTTATTATTAATTGTAGTATTCGTATTACGTCAATAGATTGAGTACTAGTGACACTATGGTATTGAAATCTTCGTGATTAGCCACATTATGTGTTGGATCGTACCATCTTATATGCTTATCCTTCCTTGCTAAATAATGTTATATACTTTATACTCATACATTCGTATCAATACTTTATTATCATAGTTACTTTGATGTATTTACCATTCATAGATAACGTCAGCAGCAGCAGATACAACAACCGTAATGTGAGTGTTACTGGACATACTACTGAAGCATCAGGATCTCTTTTAATAATCTTCAGGTCTTTTTTTTTAGTTTAAGCTCAGCTATAGTCATCCACAGAATAGTGATTGTTACCGTAGTGCTTCATATATAGTTATTTATCAACACCATTATTCATCAACAGACCTAACAGCATCACCATGGTGATCAAAATAGTGGTTTAACATAGTGATTTGCGGCAGTGATTTGGCGTGGTGATTCAGCTTCATTAACACTAGCAAGCTGATCTACTAGCACCACAGGGACTCGCCACAGGGATTCACTACAGATTGATCATAGTAATTATCAACACGTCATGAGTAAGTTCCAATGGTGATAGGGAACGGAGAATTGTAACTATCAACTAGCCAGCTGTTTGCAGTAGGCATGTGTTAATCATTTTAGCAATTCAATGAACTGTTACTATTAGCATCACCTAATAGTGCCATACTGATCACCATACTAAAATCCACCATGCTGAAACTACTGTTACTGCACTTTTAGCCGGCTCACTCACAACAGTGTCAACCAAAACTGAAGAGAGGTTCCAAGCTTAACTAGTTGCATAATCATTTAACAGCCTTATAATATTTTGTCTGTTTCCTCTTTAGCAGGTTTGTAACACCATCACCAATTGATGACTGTGCAAGAAATCATTGCCGCTCTGGTAAGCAGCTCCTTAGCATGCCATAATGCTTATCAACAACGCCATAGTATCTAAAAATAAAATCTGATGATTCATTAACACTACTGTTTTATTAACAACACCGCTGGTTCACCATATTGCTGTATGAAGCCACTACCGTGCTTCACCAGTGGACTTTTTTTCTCTTGAAGACCTTTTACTGTATCAACTGGAATTTCCTGTCAGCGCTAGTTGCCCTCGCCTGTGCTGGCACATAATATAACCAGTTTTACTTTTGCTATCCCATGCCCTCAACTTTTTGGCCCTTTTCTACCACACTGCACCAACAAAGATCTCTCGTCGGTCTCCTGCTTAGCTTTTAGGCCCGTGTGAGCTCTGTCAGCTCTCAAAATGCTCTGTTAAATTTCTACTTCAAAGCGTATAATGGGCTATTGTGGTATAGTTGTGCTATATGATCCACATGTAACCTATAAAGCAAGAACAGTCAATTATATCGGATCACTCTCGATAAGCAGAGTGTGTTTCTGCGGTTGTTTTGTAAATTATATGGTAAGTGATGCTCTCGGCCCACTGTGAGGACCTCAGACAATACCACGCTTAAGGCCAAGCAGATGGCCAGAAAGTACATCGAAAACCGTCAGATTGTTACGCTGTGGCACTCCGTGCTGAAGATTTCTGATTGCAAGCCCGAGAAGCTCACCTAGCTGTATACCCAGGCGCAGGTATCATCACTAACTTCGAACAGGCTAAGAGGTTACAGCTGCTTACAGCTGCAAGAGTGCTAGAATTGCAGTAGCGCGCTACAAGTTTCATCAGTTATGGCGGTAAAAGTGCATGTAGTCGGCTAAAGCTGTAGTACGCATGGAGAGCGTCTATTATAAGCTGTACATAGTGCGTGACAGCTGGGCGTTGTGTGGGGCCTCCAGCTGTGTTGTGGTATTGCATTGCCACTGTTGTACTGTGTGGTTACTGTGCGGTGTGCTAGTAACTGCTGTGCTGTGTGGTTAACCACGTTATGTGGGTGATCCATTTGTGGTATGGGCGTGGGTGTGGGTGTGGGTGTCTGTGTCTGTGCCCTTAGGCCTACATATCGTCAAAGTCGTCGCTGTCAGTAGCAAACCCGCTCGCCACCTCGTCCCACTCGATAAAGAGGTCGCTGACAAACCGCTTGGACTGCTTGAGAAACAACGGGTCAAATGGGAAGTACGCCTCGAGGTCGATAAACTCCTTCTGGAGCTCGTGGAGCGAGGAGGACATGCCGGAGATGCCCTTGAGCTTCTCGTGCTTGATCTTCTCGAGAATGGAGTAGCAGTAGACGAGGTTCTCCTCCTGCGAGATCTTCGCAAACATGAGCACCACGTTCTCGTTGCAGAACTTGAGCGGGTTGAACTTGGACACGATGATGCGCTGGAAGAACTGGTCGATCTTGAGCTCCCACTCGTCGTCGTCAAGCCGCAGCTCGCCGTACTTGAAGCAAAACACGTACAGCAGCACCTGGAACGTGGAGTAAAACAGCCGGAACCGGTTCATGTTGCCGTGGGAGATCTCATGCTCGCGCTCCTCGACGTACTTGTTGAGCCAGCCGATCAGGTAGCTCGTGACAAACAGCAGCTGGCTCTTGCTGACGCCCTTGGCGCGCGCCAGGTACGACGCCAGGTACTGCAGCGACTTGATCTTGCGCTCCAGGTTGCTGTCGGAGTTGAAGGCCAGGTCGATGAGCGTCACCAGGAACGAGTCGATGAGCTCGGGCGACTTTTGCGTGTAGTAGAAGTAGATGAACTGGATCGACTTGGTGTAGTACGTGGGCAGGATGTGCGACTTGAACAGCGACACCAGCGTGTTGTACAGCACGATCGAGTCCTCCTCAGACTCCTCGGACGAGAAGTCCTGGGCCTGCAGGTGCTGCAGGATCGTTATCAGGATCGAGTCCAGCTTGCCTGACAGCTGTGTGATCTGCTGGTCGTCCATGTTGTCGTCCAGCACGTCCAGGTCCTCCTCTTCCGGGTCCTCGTCCTCGTCCAGGTCCTCGTCCTCGTCCTCGCTCGCGTCCTCCGCCTCGCTGGCCTCGCTCTCGCTCCCACTGTCGTAGTCGCTCTGCTCCACAGACAGCTCGTCCAGCTCGCTCTGCAGCTGCACGTCGATCTGGATGCTCCGCTCGATGATCAGCCCCCACACGTTGAACCGCAGGTCGTCGCAGTACCGGCTGAACTCGATCAGGTTGCCCACATAGTTGACTATCTCGTACTTGCTGCCCAGCTTATTGGGGAAGTTGATGATGAGGGTGTTGTTGATGCTCTGGATGGACGTTGGGATGATGCGCAGGAAGAACCGGATAAGCTCGTGGTGGTGTGTGGTGCTCGAGGGCTTCTTGACAAACTGGGATATCAGCACTGACGCTATCTCGTCCCACCATTTAGGTGAGAACGAGCACAGTGATATCAGAAACTTCTTGAACGCCTCAATGGTTCTGGGCTGCAGCTTCCACCACTTGTTGTACTTGATCACCACCAGGATCAGCGCCTGCCCGTGCACGTTGTCCAGTCTCACCAGGTTGCTGGTGAGCTGCTTTAGGATTATCTGGAAATTGTCGTCTGAGGTCGTTGGAACCTGCTTTGTCAGGATGTCCAGCTGCGCCGTGTCGCTGGCATCCAGTATCTGCTGCACCACAGAGCTGAACGTGTTCCTGTGGAACATCTTGGGCGCCTGCTCGCCCTCAGAAACGGAAATCATCGTGCTTAGCTGTAGCGTGCAAAATATTTTGCAGCTGAAAATTTTCTGCTCATCGGGCGGTCACGTGAGATAAAGCACTTGCACGTGACCACTAGCAATCATCACGTGCATCAGCGCGTGATGTTAGACAACACTCTTCCCCTAACCAGTCTACTCTAACAGGACTACTAACAATGAAGACTAAAATGACAATAAGTGAACTAAGACCATTAAAGCGATAGCTTATCACTGTACACAACCTATTGACTTATATTCATTTCTTGTAAAACTAGAACTGCAGAGTTATCTTCAACAACAAGAGGAAATTTATCACTTCTCAGCCCGTCATTAGTGAGGCTCACAATAATAAGCAATCAATGAAGCTGGAAGGATACTTTCTAAAATAAATCACAACTTGAAAGTTATTAACTGGTCCAAGACCGTATGTGGTGAAAACTATTACGAGCATTAGAAGATGGTTGAATTATTACCATTTTGATCATTCAGACTAATACACTTGTGGATGGAACTGATACTAAGATATATGTAACAATAACTGTCATATCGCTCTTTCTGTGAACGAGATAAAGTAACGACACACTAAGGATATTAGATTTGAGTTATACTATGTGTCACTTTCATTGTTAGTCATAGACAGTGTTCATTAGACTTGGGTTATTGAATTACAAACTCTGAGTTAGCCCATGCAAAACTTTTAGTGATCTGATCATAGGCGTTTCCTCAAGATTCTTACGCTGACAACTGAGCATGACAAACTGTTGCAGTGGGCAGACTTGCAATGGCTCACTACCACTGGGTACAGAAAGCACCCCCAATACTATGTACCTGGGGCCTCTATACACTAAGCAGCTGAGCTCTAATGGCTCAATTGTAAACTACTTAGATCTCTAAATGCTGTCAGACAGCATTAGCAGTGTAAATATTAGTATTAATGTATCAGCAGTTTTGTTAGTGGTGTTGATATTAGTATTCATTAGTATTCATGTATACCCTAAAAATTGGAGTTTTTGTTAGGGAGATGTTGGGGCCTAGCAAGGTGAGGTTTAATTTGTTATGTTATGCGTTGTGTTGGGTTATTAGAGGGTGAAATTATTACTATTGATATGGTAAGGATTATGTGATAACTAGAAGAACTGGTCTGAGATTTAAGCAGTTTGACAATCTGTTGTGTTGTGAAAGTCATTAGGTTTATGACTGTTAGATTATAGATTATTTGTTAGGGGTTATTGGTTAAATATTATTTATTAGTATTAATGTATTAGAAGCATGTTAGTTACTTTAATGTTTGGCATTACTAGTAGTATTCATGTGTCAGTAGCACCGTGAGAATAGTATTTGTGTATTAACGGCATTAGTAGTCTCAATATATTAGCAGCACTATTATCAGTATCAATATATTAGCAGGAACTTAACTGCAAACAAACACCATAGTGTGGTGCTGGCTTTAGGCAAAGGAGGTGATACCAGCGACCAGCAATAATGTTGGTGTATTAAAGTACAAACATAACCTCCGTAAGTCAGCTTTGGTCAGCATCAACTTTGCCAAATCAACTTTGCTTAAGACTACTTAGATCGACTTTGGTAAAGTCAACTTCGAGTGACATGGCACAGATGGAATCTCCGACATTCTGAAAACTCTCACACTAAATAAGTATAATCTCTTTAACCATAGAAGTTCATTCCATAGCTCTTAGAGGTAAACTTGATGCTTTCACGTGCTATTGCACGTGATAGGAAGTAACGCTGTAAAATTTTGATCACGTGCTGAAACACGTGACGTCATGTGACGCGGTGCGCGGAAAATGGAAATTTCCAAAATAATCCCCAGGTGTTCAGCGCACAAAGACTCACCCAGCATGCAATTCGTCGGTAGAGCCATCGACTCGGTGTCCAAGACGCTGTCGTCGATCAACCCCTCGACACTTAGCGGAGCAATTGACGTGATTGTGGTGGAATCAGCGGACAATGAGCTGAACTGCTCGCCATTCCATGTGAGGTTTGGCAAGTTCCAGCTGCTGCGGCCATCGCAGAAGAAAGTGGACTTCATCATCAACGGGAAGTTGACCAACCTGCCCATGAAGCTGGGCGACGAGGGCGAGGCGTTCTTTGTGTTTGAGACCAGCAACAGCGAGCACATCCCCAACGACATGATAACTTCGCCAGTGATTTCAGCCGCGAGCTCGTCAGCAAACTCCCCGGCCAGCTCACCACCAAACTCGCCGCGCAAGGATCTCGGGGAGCCAGAGTTCCTGGACATCTCGTCCTCCTCTCCTACAAAGAACTATGAAAAGTTCCACAAGCTGTCGAAAAAGCTCACCAAAGTCAACATCCCGTCCAAGATTGACAACAATGGCGACCTGTTCCTGGACATCAACGGGTACAAGTCGAGCGAGCAGAGCATCCACGACACAGACGAGATCATCAAGAACCTGTTCCAGGAGGAATTCGGCAATGAAATCGATCTGGACCTGCTCATCCGGCAGGACGAGCTGGGCAACCTCAAGATCTTCAACCACGAGGAGCTGCCTGGGTCCACGCCACCGCCACTGTCGTCCTCGTCGACCAGCGTGGCATCTCCGGCGTCCCCGGGCGAGCCTGCAGACGACTCCATCAACAGCCTGGACGCCCAGGACGACAGCTCGGTCTCGTACGTCAAGACGCTCAGACTCACCTCGGACCAGCTCAAGTGCCTGGACCTCAAGCCGGGCGAGAACGACCTGTGCTTCAGCGTCGACCAGGGTAAGGCCCTGATCACGTGCAAGCTGTTCTACTGGAAGTCGGGCGTGCCAATTGTCATCTCAGACATTGACGGCACCATCACCAAGTCGGACGCCCTGGGCCACGTGCTCACCATGCTGGGCCGCGACTGGACCCACACGGGCGTGGCCAAGCTGTTCACCGACATCGAGCTCAACGGGTACCACATAATGTACCTGACGGCGCGTGGCGTGGGCCAGGCAGACTCCACACGAAGCTACCTCAAGAACGTGGAGCAAGACGGGGTCAAGTTGCCTGCCGGGCCCGTCATACTGTCCCCGGACAGAACCATAGCGGCTCTCAGAAGGGAGGTGATCCTGCGGAAGCCCGAAGTGTTCAAGATGTCCTGCCTACAGGATATCAAGTCGCTGTACTCCGACCTGTCGCCCTTCTATGCCGGGTTTGGCAACAGGATCACCGACGCCCTCAGCTACAGAAGCGTGGGAATCCCCTCGTCCAGGATATTCACCATCAACCCGGACGGCGAGGTCCATATGGAGTTGCTGGAGCTGGCCGGGTTCAAGAGCAGCTACGTGAATATTGGAGAGCTGGTGGACCAGTTTTTCCCGCCAGTCAGCGGGTCTACAGGCGGCGAGGCGTTCACAGACCTGAACTACTGGCGAGAGGACCTGCCCTCGCTGTCTGAGAGCGAGGACGAGCCCGAACAGGCCACCGACAACCCGCAAACCAGCAGTGGCACCAATGGGGGTAGCAGTGCCAGTAATGACAGTAATGACGTGCTCAAGATGGGCGAGTTCGAGCAGGAGGAGGTTGACGACGAGCAGGACCGGGACGACGATGTCAGCTCCAGCGAGCTCAGCGATCTCAGCAGCGACTCCAGTGACTACGATTTGGACGAACAGCTCCAGAATGAGCTAATTGAATGAGTTTCTATCCCGGTGTAGCCCTAGGTGTAAGCGAAGTATAAGCGTAGCCAAAGTCATAGGCGTAGCCAAAGTCATAGGCGTAGCCAAAGCCATAGGCGTAGCCAAAGTCATAGGCGTAGCCAAAGTCATAGACCTTGGCTATAAGCGTAGCCTTTGCTATAAGCGTAGCGTTTCGTGTGCCTCAAATGCATAGTTTATGTTAAGTAGTTGCGGCGCCCAATCCACGAAGTTGTTGTGTGCCAGAGCTGTAAACAGCAGTCAGACTAACACTTGGTGGCTCGGTGGCAGGTTTAAGCCTTTACTGAGATCTGTGCAGGCGTTCCAAGTGTGAAACTACCCAACAGTAAACATAGTGAGTTATAACGTATAGTTTAGAACTATCCTCTCTTACTATGGGCGACACTTTTTCTGTGCGCTGTGTTGAACCAGAGCTAGCCCTGCTATCGGGAGTTTATTGTTGTTGAAGGCTATGATGACTTGCCTACGACTGCAGTTCATGGTTATTCATGTCTAGTATTTAGGGCATAGCTGCTTATCTCCATGCTAGGATACTCATGCTTGGGATGTCCACAAAAGCAAGTGCTATGTTGTGTGTACTGTAATAGTCCTGTTTATGTGTCAAACAACAGAGCCTGCTATTGTTAGCACCACAACTGTCCAGCGGTTGCTGATTACCATGCAAATGATCCACAGACGTCAGCACTTCATACTGGATACGATTAACCACCTTAATCAGTTCCTCAGCCAGAGGATTAGTTCTCCTATAGTGATTATTGTAACTCACTAAAAGAGGCTTCAACCTACTAGTTACAAGTCATTTGAATATAATATTGGCATCTTATTATTAGGAGCTTTGAAGAACAGTAGGGGACAGTCTCTCACTAGCATAAAGATTACTTCTCATTGATAAATCAAAACTCCCAATAGAGGTAAAGAGCTCTACTTGTATAGTGTAGTTAGTGACCGTACTTAGTTTTACAAGAAGCCGTTGGTAATGGACGAGTTAGCCTTTAACTACCTCCTACCACATCACAGCGTACGCATTTTGAGACTAACAACTCATGAGGTATAAACCACTAGGTATAAAGTGTAAAGTATGCATCATCAGGTATGAACCATTGAGCATAAACCGGATGTAAACCAAGTACAAAACACTAAATACAGACGGTTAGGTATAAACCATTGAGTATAACCCCAGGTGCTATCTAAGTACAGTTAGATGATGAAAGATGACTTTGGGGTGGTAAAGTCTTTTATTATTGAGTCGTTGCTTTATCTACTTTGCTCATTAAGCCTTATTGTAGCTTTACTGCCAATATTGTGAGTAGTTTGACGAGGTTTCAGTACTACCAGTGGCATTGATATCACCACGTTTCAGCATACGCTGGGCTTTAGATCAATGGCTTAACCACCTTCCAACATATGCTGGAATCAAAGATTTCCCTTTTTATGGATAATCTGGCCAACATCTGGTACTTCCAATAGTTGGACCCATAATCAATCCAATATGAAACGAATATAGTGTGTGTTCCGTTTGTGGTGGTGTGAGGGTGCTAAGGTAGTGTTAGACACAAGTGGTTAGGAGGTTGTTTTAATTGTAGTTTTAATTGTAGTTTTAATTGTGGTGTTGTGTGGATTGAGTGCCATTATTAGGGCAGTGTTATATACTATTTAGGGTGTTAGGGGCAAGTTAGGTGTTGTTTTAATGGTCGTGTTGTGTAGAATGAGTGAAATTATTAGGGTGTGATGGTGTTAGAGACTAGTTAGGCTGGGTATTTTAGTGGTGTTTTAATAGAGTTAGGGTAGTGTTAGAATGGTTAGTTATGGGGGACTGGTTAGGCTGGGTGTTGCAACTGGGTGTTGCAACTGGGTGTTGTGTTAGCGTTAAAACAAGTTAGGTGGGTCTTTTAACTCGTTAGGGAAAAGTGATTAGTACCACGCAATCGACCTACGAACACGTCCACTTCTTTACCAGCAAGCAGTACGACCATTCACAGCTAAATACGTTTTGATAACAGATGACTGATACACATTAACTGATTTTGTTGACAATAATGACAGACGACACCACGAAAGCCATTACTGGGCTTTTATTTTATAAGCTGGTGCTGGCTACCAAAGCAGCAAGCACATCAAAGAGCTTTGTCCTACAACACCTACTAGTCCCAGGTGACTCCAGGCAGGCTAGCGCACTACATCACAGTTTTCTGCTATATCAAGCCAGTACGACTAGCTGGCGCAGGGAACTCGCCTAAACCAGTACCACTAGCTGGCACAGAGAACTCGCCTAAACCAGCAGCTTAGCGGCTCAGCAGCTTAGCAGCTGCTAGATATAAAGCAGCTGCTTTATATATTTTGCAGCTTATTTTCAAAATGTACAGAAAAGTAAACACAGAAAGTAAACAACACAAACCGGTTTGTAGCGCGCCATGGACTACACGCCTTCGCCAGTCAAGCGGTACGGGGGCTCGCCGCTCAAGGAGTCGACGGGGAGCAGAATGTTCAAAATAGGGGAGGTTCCAGCGTCAGAAAACGCGGTTTTGTCGAGCGGAATGATTGATAAGTTGATTAAAGAGAACAAAGAGTTGAAGGAGCAGTTGGCCAAGGAGCGCGACAGGAACGACAAGCTGGTGGAGTTTGCGTCCAAGTTGAAGGAGAAGTTGATAAAGTACAGGAAGGGCGGGGGTGGTGTGGGTGCGGGCGTGGGCGAGGACGAGGTGAAGGAGAAGCTGCTGCAAATCAGCAGCGAGCTGAGCGACATTAAGGAGCTGTGCAGGCTGCCCCTCCCACAGACCACCACCAGCACCACCGGCACAGGTGCCAACAGCAACCACGCAGCCCCAGATGATGCCAACAGCAACCACGCAGCCCCAGGCGAGGTCACCGAGGACGACATCTTGGTGCAGGAGTCCAAGGAAGTCCGGCTGTTGAAGCAGCAGGTGGCCGAGTTGAACAGGCGGATCGAGATCAAGCGGGCGAACGAGCTGGAGAAGGAGCAGCTCGAGCGCGAAATCGAGAAATTGAACAGAAACTTGGGCGTAAAGCACGAGCAGGGCGGTCCTCAGGAGCCCCAGGAGCCCCACGCTACCCCCCAGAGGGAAAAGTGCGACACCTGCGAGTCGTGCGAGGAGTTCAAGCCGTTCAAGGTCGGCGATACAGTTTGGTACGGGAAATAAACAACTAATGGATCTAAACGGGTTAACTGAAGCATGTAGCAGGCTGCCAGGCCACGCGAATGACCATGAGCGACTGAGCCATGGTGGTTCTGGTGGTCCTGGTGGTCCTGGTGGTCCTGGTGGTCCTGGTGGTCCTGGTGGTCCTAGTGGTCCTGGTGGTCCTGAGCCATGGTGGTCCTGGTGGTCCTGGTGGTCCTGAGCCATGGTGGTCCAGCAGCTGGGCCGTGCGTAGGACCCTCACGCGTTCTGGCTATTCACAGCCAGCTCCATAATCAGCCTGGTGGCCAGGTGCAGGAACGGGTACGCACTGAACGTGCTGATCTCGTCCTCGTTCTGGAACACCTCCCTGTTCTTGTCGTGTCTGGCACTGGCTGCACTGGCCTCGTCTGCCGGGTCGCTAAAGTCCCACCCGTCAAACTTAAAGTCCACCAGGTAGTTGTTGGGCTCCAGCTGGAACAGCTGGATGATCATCTTCATCATGTCGGGAATCTTGTTGGAGTTGTCAAACTCGTGCGAGTTGGTGTTTGGCGAGTATTTCCAGCGGACCCGTATGGTCCACAGCTCCTCGTCTGTAGGCTTGGTCCACTCGGCCCCCAGGTTCTTCAGCGCGCGGTAGATCTCGCCCATCACGTCCAGCGGGTACGATCTGGATCTGATGCCAAAGTGCCATCTGGTCTTGGACTTTTTGGTGCTGATTGGCGTGATCTTCGCACCCGTCTCAGACCTGTTGAACTGCGCCATGTTGGCCCTGTGGATCTGCGGCAGCGACGATGGCAGGATCGCAATCGTGCTGTGCTCGTCGTTGTCCTGGTTCACCAGCGAGTTGGACGACAGCGCCTGGTACGTGATTTCCTGCTTGGACCGTCTCTTCATGGTCTGGTTCGCGTCTGCAGACGCCTGCGACTGTGCCTGGCCCTGCTGGTGCTGCTGGTGCTGCGACGGAGACTGCGCGGAGTCGAACGTTGGCGGCGACTGGCTCAGGAACGTGTCCAGCTGGTCAATGTTCTGGTTATTCTTGTTCTCTTTGAGCCCGTCAATCAGCGTCTTGTTCTCCTTGATCAACAGGTACGCCTCCATGATCTCATTCTGCGTCTTGTTCTTCAGCGTGTCCACGATCTCGTCCCTGTCGTAGCCCATCGTCTTCATCAGGATGTTTATAATGTTCTCTGTGACTTTCTTTTCGTGCTCGTTGTCCTCGTCCGCCGCGCCCAGCTTGACATCGTTAGGCAGCAGGTAGCTCGCAATGTTGGTCGTGAACCACTGGTCCTGCATGATCTCGTGGATCGTGATTCTGTTCAGCGGGTTCACAACCAGCATCTTGGTGAGGATATTTTTAGCCCCCGGGCTCAGGTAGTTTGGCAGCGTGTACACCCCGTTGCTGATCTTCTTGAACAGTGCTGGGATGAACTCGTCGTCGAATGGCAGACGTCCACACAGCATCACATACAGAATGACCCCACACGACCACACATCCACTTCTGGGCCCGCATACAGCTTACCACTAATCACTTCCGGAGCTGCGTAGTTTGGCGACCCGCAACTGGTTTTCAGAAAGTTCCCGTCGCTCATAAAGTTGGACAGCCCGAAATCTGCAATCTTCACGTTCAGCATCTCGTCCAGCAGCAAGTTCTCCGGCTTGAGGTCTCTGTGGACGATTTTGTGACGGTGACAGTAGTCCACTGCACTTATAATCTGCTGGAAAAACCTTCTGGCCTCGTCCTCGTCCATCTTGCCCTTCTGCACAATGTAGTCGAACAGCTCCTTGCCCGCAAACTCGATCACCATGATGATTTCCTCCTTGGACTTGATAACATCATACAGCTTGATGATGTGAGGGTGTCTGAGAAGACGCAAATACGAGATTTCTCGCTCAATTCGGCCCTGCATGTCGGACTTGGCCAGCGTCTTTCTGTTGATGATCTTTAGCGCCACCTTCTGCCCCGTCGTTAGGTGGCATGCCAGCTTCACCTTACCAAACGATCCTTCTCCCAGCACCCTGATGACCTGGTACTTTCCGATTATTTCTCCTGCCTGGCTCATTGTTTCTGCCTGCTGGCGCTCCTTGTCCTGTGTTTAGTCTCCTCTCAAAGCTGTGCAGCCGCTAACCTGGTTCAAAGCCTCACGGTCCTCACTAACTGCAAATTAATTGCCAAATTGCACTACTTTGCATTTTTGAGTTGTGTTTTTTTCTCCATTTTTTCGAGTTCCGAGGGTCTACCCCCGGTTTTGAATTCCGGTTCTGCCCTCGGTTTTGAATTCCGGTATCATCCCCGGTTTGAATTCCGAGGTGATGTCCCGGAACTGAAAAAAAAAACACAAAAACAAAACAAAAACATTTTCAAAATCAAAACAAACAGCTTTAGGAGGCCCAACGAGCATAATGGACGAGAAAAAGTACTTCCAGCCAGGTGAGTGGGTGGCGCTAGTGCTTGAACTTTTGCATGCAAAAAAATTGGCACCTCAGGGACCATATACTAACCGCAGCAACAGATTTCAATCCGGCAAGCTTAAAAGTTGCAGAGCTTCGCAAAGTTTTGATGCTGAACGACGTGGAGTACTCCGGCGCGGCTAAGAAGTCCGAGTTGGTGAAGCTATTTAACAAGCACGTGAAGCCAGTCGCGGCAAAAAAGCTGGCAGAACTCGAGGGAGTGGTGGCAAACGACGATGGTATTCTGGTTGTTGAAAAGAAAAGAGGCAAGAAGTCCTCGTCCAGAAAGACGAGCAAGAACGACGAGCCAGAACAAGAAGAAGAGAAAAAGACCAGATCCCCTAGAAAAGTGAGCAAGTCCAAGAAGCCAAAGAAAGTGGACGTGGAAGTCAACAGCGACAGCGACACTGATCACAACGACAGTGATATCGAGGACGTCACCGCACAGCAGGTGAGAAAAACCTCAAGATCCAGAACTTTGGGTGCCATTCCAGACCTCAAGCAGCAGCTGACTGGTGCGGTCAGCGAGAGAAGAACCTCGCCATTGCGTGACAGATCTCCACTACGTAACAGATCCCCAACTAGGGCTTCCTCGACCCGTGAAAAATCGCCATATCGTGTCGAGAAACCTACACGTGACAGATCTCCTAAAAGGGTATCGTCCAAGAAGGCGACTCGTGAAAGAGAAAAGTCCCCAGCAAGAAAAGTTTCTGGCCAAAAAGTTAAAAAGGAAAAGTTGAAAGAAGAGAAAATTGACTCGCCTTTCAAGTTTGAAAAGAAACCTGAAACTTCGTTTTCAAATGACAACGTTTTCCAGTCCTCATCGCCAGTTTCAGCTTTAAAATTGATTCCAAAGAAACGTTCAAACGATGAAAACTCCAAGAAATCACCAAAAAAATTATCAACGATTCAAAAAACTGCTTTTTCTAGCTCACCAGACGAGAAACCATTGTCAAAGCGCAAATCTCCAGTCAAGAAATCTTTGGAAATTTCTAAATTTGAAGACTCTTCATCACCATCCTCAGGTTTCACATCGAAAAATCATTTAGATATTTTCAATGAAACTCCAAAGAAAACAGTCAAAACTGAAACTGAATCTCACTCTGAATTTTTAACCCCTGGTGAAACTCAGACTGCTGACAACAGTGTTGTCATCACCAAACAAGAAGATGAGAACACTGCTCCAATCAAGTCGTCACCTCCACCACCACAAACTCAAAGAAGAAGAACTTTATTGCCTTCGTTCTTACAGAGCTTAGGTATCAAAACGCAAGGCGAATTGAAGGTTGAGCAGCAAGTGGAAGAAAAGAAAGAAGAAGAACACGAAGATGAGTTGATCGAGGAAGATTCAGACATCTTGAACCTTCAGAAGGAAATTGAGTCAACCAACAACGTTGTGTTGGCAGAAACTGAAGATGCCATCAAAAAGGTTAATAACATTTTCAACGATGAGAAGCAAAGCAGTGATGAAGATGAAATTGATATCAATCAATTCATCCGCGACCCAGAAGAAGATACCCCTGTTGCTGAGGAAGTAGCACCAGCCGACACACAAGAGCAAGAACAAGAAGAAACCAAGGACACTGAAGAGATTAAGGACACTGAGGAAGTCAAGACGACTTTGTCATTTTCGTTCAAATCCATTTTATCATCATTTTTCTCGTTCTTGAGTAACGTGTTAATCTTCACGGCGTTTGTTGCCATTGTGTCTTTTGCGCTCTGGTACCGTGAGCAGCGAGTCTTGGTTGGGTACTGTGGATCCGAGATTCATCAGGATACGTTTCCAAACACTGACAATGAATATTTGATCAAGTTTGACCAAATTTTGAATGAGCTCAAACCTGCATGTCTTGAATGTCCAGAAAATGCGATTTGTCTGCCAAATCTTGAGATCAAGTGCAAAGATGACCATATCGTGCACAAGCCATGGTACAAGCTGTATGATATTCTACCATTTAGTGACTACTGTGTGTTTGACGATGAAAAAGAGAAAATCATTAACGAAATTGTTTCTAAAACTTTGGAATTACTGAGAATTAAAAACGCACAAGTCAAATGTGGTTCATGTGGAGACGATGAGATTGAACTTGTTGGATTGTCCACAGACGAGTTGTACGAGTTTTTCTATAACTCGAAATCTTCAATCTCTGATGAAGAATTTAACGAGTTGTGGGATAAAGTTATTGAGACAATTGAAAATGAACCAGAAATTACTGTAAGGCAAGTTTACTAAGTTATTAACCCAGCAGCTATGAGTGCAATACTAACATTTACACAGGTCGGATATTCCACACTTGACCATCCAGGGATCACCGAAGACAACTTATCCACCAATGAAACTGAAACGCAGAAGGCTGTTCCAAAACAAAAGCTTTTTAGATCAACTTCATTTCTGAAATTGAGCCTGAAATGCAAATTTGAAAGAGAGATTTACGACAATTTCAAAAAGTTCAAGAAGGAGATAATAGTGGTGAACTTGGTGAGTTTGATTGGCTTAATGGTTTACTTTAGAATCAAGTCCATTAGAACCAAGAATCTCAAGGTGCAAGAAATCTCGGATTTGATCGTATCAAGATTGAAGAAACAGAAAGAACTCGCAACAAAAGATATCAACGGTCTAACGCATAGATACCTCAGCAACATCCAGCTAAGAGATGAATACCTACACAACTTGAACAACTCCAAAAAGAAATTCGAGTTTTGGGAGCTCGTCTTGAACAATCTAGAGAAAAACTCAAATATCAGAAGCCCAACCCAGGAAATCCATGGAGAAATCGTCAAGGTTTTAGAGTGGATCGGCGAGTGAATGTAAATCGTCAAGGTTCTAGAGTGGAGAATGTCTGTATTAAATTGTTTCAATGTTTTATATATAAAAAGTCCTTTTGAAAACAATACCAAAAACGACAACCGTTGTCGTTTCTGTGGTTACGAAGTAAAATAGCAAATTAGTAATGGCTTAGTAACGGTATAGCTTAGTAATGGATTAGCAATTGAGCCTGCCAATTGCTGATCCCAGCTGGGCTACTTCTTCCCATTGAGGTCGTCCAGCAGCTTGCTCTCTATAAACTGCGTTATGTTGTCGTCCTTTGAGAACTTGAGGGGCTGCGACAGTGAGCGCTTCAGGGGCTTCTTTGTAATTTGTTTGAGGGTGTTTGGTGGTGTGCTGGTGCTGCTGGCAGTGCTGCTGTTAGTGCTATTGGTGCCGGCAGTGCTGTTAGCAGCAGTGGTGCTGGTGGACGTGGATGCAGTAGCGAACGTCGACGCGCCGCTCGTCGTCGCGGATCGGGTCAGTTTCTTCTTCTTATTTCGACTGCTTTTGTTATTGTTTGCAAAGCTTGTCACATCGGTCATTATAATTTGGAATTTCGAGTTGGCATTGGCGTTGAAGCTGAAGCTGCTGTGGCCATTAGAGCTGGTTGATGCCTTTGGTGGGTTTTTCTCTTTGCCCTGTTTGAAACATCCCATTTTGGGTATGAAAATGTCGTTCTGGTCCATTGGGTTTGGGTTATTATTACCAGTGGTGCTTAAGTTTGCATCCATTGTTATTCCCGTGTCGAATTTATTATTAATGTTTGTTGCTTGGGTTGGGTCCGGAATTGGGACTGAAATTACACTTTGTGCATGATGCTGATTGTGGTGGTGGTGTTGGTGCTGATGTTGGACATTGGAAGGTTTGGAAATTGGCGTTGGCGACGCAGGGATCACCTTGCTGTCCAGGTCGATGTTCTGCTCGTTTCTAACGACTGAAGAGTTGATCTTGATTGTAGTGGGCGACGAGCCCAGGTTGTCGTTCTCGTTAGGCACCGAGTTCTTCTTGCTCTTCTTAATCTTCAAGTTCGGTGTCTGGAACAGCTCCAAGTCGATGCTGCTGCTCTGTGGGTTGTTCTGGCTGTGTTGTAGTTGCTGGTTGTTATTAACCATGTTGTTATGGTAAGGACTGAAGGACTTGAGGTTGGAGTTGGACGTGTTCGCCAGGGCGTTGTCGATCGCCTTCAAAAAGTTTGGCGTGCTCAGGTTGATGCTGAGGTTTCTCAAGGGAGTTCTTCCCACTTTTGGCGTTCTCGACACAACTGGCGACTCGTTGATGATGTCTCTGTAGAACCCCTCGGGGGAGTTGAAGTTCATGTCGAGGTTGAGGTCCTGGTTGATTGAGAATGGCGTGTTGGACTGCAGTGGGGTGTTTTGGAAGAACTGCTGCTGCTGCTGGAGCTGGAATTGCTGCTGCTGCTGCTGGAACTGCTGCTGGATTTGCTGCTGGTGGTTCAGCTGCGGGTTCATCTGGGCCATGTGGTTCATCTGGTTGACCTGCGGCATAGGCTGGTTGTACGCGTTCGGATTCTGCTGGAAAAACTGCAGCTGCGGGTGCATCGTGTTGTTCAAGTTGATGATGCTGTTGGTGATTGGAGTGTTTTGGAATATCCCGTCCTGGATGTTGCCCAGGCTATTGACCCACGAATCGCAGTCGATCGACTGGCTGGAGCTGTCCGCATGCTGGAACTGCTGGTTGCTTGAATTGGAGCTCATTTCTGGTGTGATTTCTTCGGGTTTCTGTTTTTTTTCCTCACCTAAAGATTTGTTTATTTCAATTGTATGTTATTTGTTTTGATTGTGGAATAACGCGCTTAAAAAAGTCGTTGTGCGCGCAAGCTTGTGCTGAAAGTTGTGGATTTCAGTTTCTGGGTTCAGCGAGCGTCTGTGTAGTGTGTCTGCTAGCGAGTGAAGGTGTTCTTTCAGCGGGTTTAATAGCTATTTCTCTGGTGGTTTTAGTTTGTTTTGATTTTTAAGTTGTTTTTGTTTTATTTTTTGTTTATTTTGCGGGCCGGAAATCGCGAATTCCGACCGCCGCCGCTCCCCGGAATACGCGCAAGTTCCGAGGGACAACAAACCCAAATTCAAAACAAAGGGAAAAAGCCAACTTTGTAAACAAAGCCAGTTAAAGCGCGTTTAGCCCGTGAAATGCCAGAGGTGTCGCCTACAAAGCAGCTCAGTGACATGCTGGAGACGCTAACGATCAGCGAGCGGGTTTCAGTTGGTGGGAGCGGAGGCTCTTTTGACTCTAAGCAGGACACGGTGGTGCACAACAAAGATGCAGACGACTCGCTGGCGGACTGGATGAAGTTCAAGCTGGTCCACGAGCAGCAGGAGCTCGAGAAGCAGCAGGAGCAGGAGCTGTGCCAGAAGAAGTACGAGTTTGCTACGCCCAAAATCATCAACGGACCCGCAAGCGAAACACAGGAAAGTGACGATTCGGACCTCTACAGCTTCCAGGAGGACACCAAGAACTTCAGAGTGCACTCTGATGTGCCAACAGTGTCCACGGCAACGACCAAAGTGACTTCGTTCAAGTATGAGGACTCGCCCATTGCAAAACCAATGCTACTAAAGCACGTTTCCGCTTCCCAAAGATTCAAAAATGACTCGTCCTTAGAGCAGTTTGAAGAAGAGGCAGAGGACGAACAAGACACACAGTACGAGCACGAGTCACAGGAATACGAAATCAAGCCTAGATTAATAACCCCGCTGGAGGAAGGTATGAAGTTTGACACTCTGCAACAAAAATGGGTCTACAATTCCACCCAGAAAGCTGTCTACGATGACGAGCTGAGAATCGATGACACGGCTCAGACAGCTGACAAGGCCGAGCAGGATGGTCACGACGAAAAAATAGCACTGAACGACATAACAAACATTTCACAGATTGACATATCGTTCTCTGAGTTTAAAAAAAAGTTGATATCCGCCTTGACAAATGCCATTAAATTCAAAACCAACTGGGACTCCATCAACCAAATCAACCTATCAAATCAACAACTCTACTCAGTCAAGGATTTAGATAAATATGTACCGCAGTTGACTGAAATAAATCTAAACAACAACCATTTGAAGTCTTTTGAAGGGTTGCCAAATGACATAGAAACTTTACTCATATCAAAAAATCAGTTGGAAAATGACTTTAATATATCCAATTTCAATAAATTCAAGTTTATCAAAACAATTGATCTAAGTTTTAATAAGTTGACAAGCTTGAAGATATTTTTAAACTTTAAATGCTTGAGAAATCTGAACTTATCACACAATAAAATTGAGTCAATTATTGATTTGCCAAATATTGAGACACTAAACTTATCAAATAACAAAATCAAAAATGATTTAGTGTTTCTGAATGAAATAGATAACTTGAAGAATTTGAATCTATCATTCAACAAAATTAAAAGAATTCAAAATTTACACAATCTAACCAATGTACAAGTTTTATTAGTTAATGATAATCAACTAGAGCATTTAGAAGGAGATTCCACAAAAGAAATGAAATTAATCAAGCTAAACTTATTAAACAACAACACTGAAGAAAACTTTAAATCAGATAAATTGTGGAAGCTACCAAATTTGAGTCATTTGAGACATTTATTACTTGATGGTAACATCAGGCTTTCTGGTGACCTCAAATTAAATAAGCTGGAAAGCTTGGAAATTAATGGGGATTTTAACGAAGAATTTTACACTGATCACTTATTCAAACATCTAAACAGACATTTGAAAACCCTTTCAATTCAAAATAATCAAAGAGTTAACTATGAATATTTGAATGATTCATTCATTTTTAACTACTTAAACCATCTACAAAGAATTGATTTGAGAAACTGTAATATAAACTGTTCAAATGTTGAATTGGTATTATTTTTACAGAAAAAAATTGATATTGAGGATATCAAACTAGATGGGAATCCTTTATACAAACAAATAAGCGAACATGCAATGAACAAGATTTTTGAAATAATGATTAAAAAGGCTACAATATGATATAACATTTTCAATATTAAACTATAATTTAGATTTGTGCTTCAAAACTTCTCTTTTATATAAATTAACAGCTTTCAAAGCCATTCCTAAACCAGCTTGATAACCGAATCCACCAACACCATAATAATGAACTAATACTTTTCCATCCTCAACAATTTCAGATTCAATTCTTGGTCCTCCATGTCTGGAAGGTCTCAAGCCTGCACAAACTCTCAAAACATCAAGTGGTTTATCTTTAATTGCTGGTAAAAGTGCAGTTGTTCTGGAAATGATGCTATCAGTTTCATCTTTGAACACATCGCCGGTTTCACGATCTTTTTGCAGATATCCACCCAGAATCAATTCACCATTTGAGTCAGGTCTAGGAATAATATAAGTTGCATAGCTGTTGCCCCATCTCATTTTGTTTTCTTGGATATGAGGGGCTCTCAAAACAACAACTTGACCTCTTGTTGGGTACATTTTTGGGTCTTTGACTCCTCCAATGGAACGTGCGCCTAAGCCAGTACAGTTGAAAACAACCTTTGTTTCATTGACCAAGTAAGCTTGAGAAACATGAGTTAATGTCTTTCTCAAAGATTGGACACCAATCTTGGTGAAATAATTTATCAGCTTCTCGATAAACAGTGGACAATTGAAATTCCAAATTGTTGCAGTTGAGCCAAACTTACAACCAGATGGTAAATCACTTTGAGGAATAATTTTAAAATCTTTCATATAAGTCTTCAGGGAGGCGATCTTAACAGGGTCTGGTAGAACATCCCAATAGTCAGAAGTTGGACGGTAATCCAGGCCACAGCCATTACCACCAAGAGCTTCTTTCACCTTGTGCAAATTGTTATAAGTATACTTATCAAATTCCAGTATTTCATCGTCACTTGAGGTTATACCCGAAAAGTTACCACCTGCCCATGGGGAAGTGTAATAGGCTGATAGATCGCCTGGAAAGTACTGTGCAATGATGGTAATCTTGGACGGTTCAATATTCAAGGTATGGATCAAATGGTAGACTGTGTACAGCCCAGTGATTCCTGCACCCAGAACAACGTATTCTTGAGAGTTCATCTGTAAAGCTAGTTAGTTTGTGATGATTGTTGAGCATGGTGAATGGAGCGACTCTGATATCCTTTTATATCCCGATGTATAAGAAATGGACTGACTGTTCAATTCATATCTCTGTAGATTTGGAAAGCTGCTCAGGCTCGATCCGGCCCTCCGCTGTGTGCTTATGCGCTTAAATGCACCGCTGTTTGGTGTCAAAGCCGTATCTGGCCTTTGATTCGCTGTATCTAGTACTTTTCAGTCCCAGTTACGCTCCACCTGCATACTACTGCATATTGATGTGCGGCTGCCGTTATGACAGTGGCTCGGAAGGCGCTCCGATCGCGCAATCCGTGTGCCGCTAGAGATCTACAACACAGCAAAAGATATCAGTTATTTTGTATATAACACGATCAGATCCACTGAGCCTGATAAGTAGAATCAGTCCTGAACAAGATGAGCAGCATTCTACCAGACATCAATGAAGCTAACAAGCCATACAAACTGGAAGTTCCAGGACATGGCACACTAACTGGGTACACATTTAACTCGCACTTAACTGGGCAACCTTCAACCGTTCGGTTTGCGCAGGTCCCATACACTCTACCAGTTGAAGCAGCAGACAGGTTCAAGATTGCTAAACCAATTCCTGACGACTACGATTATACTGGTGACTACGGTAAAGTTGGTCTTAAGTGCCCACAGCCTGCAGTTGATAATCCCATCTTCCAGTATTCCAAGTCACCATCCCAGGAAGCAGTACAGTACGTGAATATCTTCACTCCGCTGTCCACTGAGGATATGCCAGAAGGCGGATGGCCAGTTTTGGTGTATTTACATGGTGGATGGTTGCAGTACAACAGTGCTAACCATGTGTTTCTGGACACTGCCAACTTCAACTCCGAGTTCCAGAAGAAGTTCATCTTGGTGACTGTTGGGTACCGACTGAACATGTTTGGGTTCTTATCTTGCAAAGAATTGCTGAAGGAAGACCCGAAGGCATCGAATTTTGGGTTTTGGGATCAAAGAATGGCAATTGAGTGGACTGCAAAGTATATCAAGTACTTCAATGGTAACCCCGACAAAATCACTGTTGGTGGGATCTCTGCAGGCTCGTATTCGACGTTTTTCCAGCTGGCCTATGAGCTGTACCACCCAGAGGCGCCAAAAATCATCAAGCAGGCGCTATTCCAGTCCAACTTGGTTTACTGCCAGCCAAAGACCATTGAAGAGACCCAAGCCCAGTTTGACGAGATCATCAGCAAGCTGGGTATTGATACCAATGCCACCTCTGCTGAGAAACTTGCTAAACTGAGAAGTATCCCGGCATCAGAAATTGAAGACTTTATCCCAACACTGAAAATGCATACTTTCAGAGCTGTTACTGATGAGTACTTTGTCTCTTCTAAGATTATAAAAGAGCTGTACGATGGAGGGTTTGCGGCTAAGCTGAAAGAAAGAAACATCAGGGTGCTGACGGGAGAGGTTGACAATGAACCATGGAAGTATTCGATTCTGAACACACCAAAATCAATCAAAGATTTAGATGTTCAGGTGGAGAATTACTACCCAGCCAATGTCATCAAGCCTTTATTAGAGAAGTACAACGATGATATCTCAAAACTGGATGAAGAAGATCCAGAGTTCAACGAGAAAATGCGACTGGTTTTTGGTGATATCACCTCAGACGGACAAGTCCACGCCTCAGAAAGAGGATTTATCAATAAAGTCCATTCCTTTGGGTTTCCGAAAGAGCTGATTTACCGCTACAGAATCAGCTATAGAGCAGACTGGCTGGACTCGATCCTGCCAAAAGAGTTCAAGGTGATTCATGGATTTGATTTTTCACTCTGGTTCTTTGCAGTGAAGGACTACAAGCCTGAAGAAGTCGAAGTTGCAAAAAAATGGCTGAAACCATTCTTGAACTTTCTGTCAATGGACAAGGAGATAGAAGGCTGGGACAATTCGGATGTCAAGAAGTACAACTTTCTGAACGAAAATGGTGAGATTTCGTACGAAGACGACCGGTTCTGGGACAGAGGCGTCGAAATTGCTGAGGCTGTTTATAAAGCACAAATTTAGATTAATATACATACTACTAGGCACAGTTTGTAGATATTTGTAATTACCAGGTGGCTAACGGTGTCTCAGTTGAGCTGTTTTACTGTTACAGTGTGTCAAACAGCCAATATTTCAACTCCAACAAATTGGTTTCGTGGTCTAGTTGGTTATGGCATCTGCTTAACACGCAGAACGTCCCCAGTTCGATCCTGGGCGAAATCAGTTGTTTTTTTTTATTTTTTTTAAAAAAATTCTGATCTTTTATTATAACATTTATTTTTATTGAAACCACCCAAAGGCTTCATTTTTTCATTTTGAGGTACTTAATAGGTGTTGGTTGCTGTCTTATACTATTCACTCACCGTGTGCCCGAGCCACTTTTCCAATTGTTGACTGTTTTGATTTCAACTGGGTGTTTGTTTGAGAAAAAACGTAAACAAACAAATATTCGTATAATTTAGGAATCACACAACAGACAGATGACCAAGGCTGAGAAACTGCCGACGTGTCGACGTTGCAAGAGAAAAAGGAACTTAAAAGAGGAAACAGAGGATGAGTTGAGGCTAAAGACGTGTAATGTCTGCAGAATAAAAGAACGAGTGGCAAAACTAGCTAGGAAAAGAGGTCTCAGGCCAACTGATATTATCAATGAGATGAATGATATTGAGCAGTTCCATGCTATTTCTATTGAGAACCAGATAGGACTTGCAATGAAGCAGAATAGAATGATGTCCCAGCTACTAACAACCAATAATGCATATCTTGAACCGAAGCCTGAAATCGATGAGAAATTCGTGCCCAGAGTACCAGCGCCGGTGCTACCCAAACTGGAAGATACAGATGGGGAAGAGAAGTTTGTGGTGAAAAGTGACGAGCAAGCGGACCAAAAGCAGGAAATAGAAATAGAGCAACCAGAGGATTTCAAGCCAGCAATACCCATTATTTACTGCACGCTATGTAAGAATCCGAGATTTGTGGCTAACCAGAGTGCTCCAGTCTCCAATAGTTATGAAATCTGCGCGAGATGTCTGAAAACACCGTTCAGAAATCCAAACATGTTCAGCAATTTTAGTGACTTCCTAGAAGAAGTTTCCACCAACAGATTCCAAGACATCGACCCAATCATATTTGCGAGCCATGACATCACGTATAGTGAGGCCAGCCCTCTTAGCAAAACAGTAACGTCGCTGGAGAACAAATATATAAGGAAGATTGTCGAGGCCTGTGGGTACAAGTTTTTCAGATCACATTCTAATGTTGGGAACTATCAGAAAGCATTACCAGCACCACTGCTGAAACTGCAATACCAATGCAAGCAAGACATGAATTCAAGCTCAACATGTCTAAATTACAAAAATGAAAACTGTGATTCTCAGATTATACTGGTTTTCGAAATCAGTTCAGGCGAGCTCACAATCAAATTCAACCATAAAAACCATACTTCAATCATTCAGCAGATTTACTCGCAGGAACTCATTGACCTGGTAAACGCAATGATCCATTTCGAAAACAAGTCACTGACCGAAATATTTGAAGCATTAAAACACTATAAACTAGACAAGAACGTTTCACATTCATTCAGAAAAGATATAAGCTCACTTGATAAGAAGGCATTTTTATCCAACTTCAATATAAGCTGAAGATGTAAAAGGCAATTGTAACAGCAAAAAAAAATGTAAAAAAAAAAAAAAAAAGAAAAAAAAACTGGAAAAAAAATCAAAAAAATTCTCAGTTCTGAAGTAAATAAAAGTCGTTTGATTGTTTTTACTGCTAAGAAAACAGGCAAAGGAAGAGAACCCAGCTGCCGGACTTTGGATCCCCATTAGAAGAATTATTATGCATTTTTGTTGACAAGTTTACTCTATTAGTTATTTGTGTGTTAAGTTTAGAGAATAGAGATACAGTTCAAATTAGATTCAGTATAGAGAAAGAATGGACCAATACACTAACAAGCACCATCCCGACTTTGTTCCAGGGACTTACAGTATCTACTCGTCCCGCAGCTTTGAGAATGGTGTTTTGCATGATGACAAGCTGAAGAAAGATAAAGATATTCTGCTGGTGCCACAACCCTCAGACTCTCCAAACGATCCGTTGAATTGGAGTCCACATAGAAAACACCTGCATTTTGTGCTTATGGCGTTTATCACAGCGTTCACTGCTGCGACTTCTAATGATGCTGGTGCTGCCCAGGACTCCTTGAACGAGTACTATGGAATCAGTTACGATGCCATGAATACTGGTGCCGGTGTGCTATTTCTGGGAATCGGCTATGGAACCTTGTTTCTTGCGCCATTGTCCTACCTGTACGGGAGAAAAATGACCTATATCATCTGTATCACCAGTGGGTTAATTGGGTCGATTTGGTTTGGTTACTCCAAAAAGACTCAGGACACCATCTGGTCGCAACTGTTTGTTGGAATCAGTGAGTCGTGTGCGGAGGCTGCAGTCCAGCTGTCTCTCACAGATATTTTCTTTCAGCATCAGTTGGGTTCTGTTTTAACCGTCTATATGTTGAGTACGTCTGTTGGTACCTATTTAGCACCGCTGATTGCCGGTTTCATTGCCGACAGAACTAGTTATAAATGGGTTGGATGGTCAGGGGCCATCATCTCAGGTGCGCTGCTTTTGGTGATTATATTTGGCTGCGAGGAGACCTACTTTGACAGATCTAAGTACATGACACCATTAACCTCAAAGAAATCAATTGACGGTGTTTACGGGGAGTCTACTCTGTACTCCCGGGGTGAGATTGATAAGTTTGAGTCATTTGACAAGAAAGAGGGCTCTGTAACTGGAGAGGGAGTCGATGTTAATGTCGAAAAATCCGACAGTTATGAGGAACTAACCAGATCCACACCAATGGAAGAACTGATTGACGGGTCCAAAGAGCCAATGCGCCCTTACCATAAGAGAATAGCACTGGTCACCAAGGCCACTAACTTGAAGGGCTATGGAGTCAAGCAGTATTTCAAATACATCTTGATGAACCTGAAAATGTTCTGTTTCCCAGGCGTTATTCTATCAGGCTTGTTCTGGGGTTTCCAGAATGTGTTTTTGAGTTTCTATCTGACAACCGAAGACACTTTCTTCTATGACCCTCCATACAACTACTCCAATGCCGGGGTTGCACTGATGAACATTCCATGTTTGATTGGGGCCGTGGTGGGATGTATCTACGCAGGTAACGTTTCGGACTATGTCGTGCTATGGATGGCACGCAGAAACAACGGGATCGTTGAAGCTGAATACAGACTGTACTTCAGTTTTGTTACCGGTGTCCTGGGTTCGGCTGGGCTGTTGATGTTTGGAATTGGATCCGCAAGAGTCCTGAACAAGTGGGTCATCTACGTTGGCTTGGGGTTCATAGGGTTCGCGTTTGGTTCAGCCGGTGATATTGCGCTGGCGTACGTCATGGAGTCGTCGGAACTGGTTTTAGAGTCAATGGTGTGTGTGGCAGTTATTAACAACTCGATCAGTTGCATCTTTACGTTTGTGTGCTCAATCTGGTTGGATGCCTCAGGAACTGAAAACACATACATTGCACTGGCAGTGATCAACTTTTTCATCTCCATGCTTGCAATTCCAATGATCATCTGGGGGAAGAACTGTCGCAGATGGACAAAGAGACTCTATTTAGAGTTTGTGGATGCCAGAGATGGGATTTAACTACACCCAAGCGTGCTATACGTGCAGGGATTTAACTACACCCAAGCGTGCTATACGTGCAGGGATTTAACTACACCCAAGCGTGCTATACGTGCAGGGACTATATGTCTGGGATGGAGGCCTTCCATGGATGCGCCTCTCTGGTCAACTTATTTATTTTTGTATAATACCTTTAATAATTAATGCTAATTAATGAATGTAACCGCAGGTGTTACCGTGGGCGAGATGTACAGGGATGCACATCATCTCGTAACAAGTTTCCTGCTCATCTACAGGCGCGTAGTGGGCTCTGTGGCACACTGGAGCCTCAGAGATGGTTAGGTATCTGATCAAGCGCTACGAGCTGCACCAAATACACACAAACCGGTATTTTCCTCGTTAGGAATGCCTCAGCGTGCAGGTCGTCAGCAAGGACCCGCAGCAGGCCAAATACGAGGTCCATACAGAAAGCCAAATTCTGCTAGAAAGAAAAAATAAGTTTCCTAAAAAAGGTGCCAAAGAGAAGAAAGTGCTGTTTTGATGCGCTGAAACTGCCGAAATGTACCTAATTTTCATGCTGGGGGCTCTTTGGGGACTCCATTAGGCAGGTGGGATGCCGGTTCTGGTGTGTTTGGGATGCCAATTGGGGCATTTGGGCCGCTGTTTTGGTTCCAGATGAGGTTTATTATGCAAGGAATGGCAGGCTGTTAGCAGCAGCTGGGGCGGTGCGGTCTGTCTGTGGTCCGAGCAGGGTGCTCTCTGGGCCCTACAGGGGTGGTGGACGGGAGCCAGTGTGCGCAGCGGGCCAGGGAGCGAGGTTAGGCGGTGGCAAACTGTCCTGCTGAGATCGATACGAATCAGACCCCAGGATAATATAAAACAAATGAGCATCTCAGACGCCCCAGTCGCCTTCTGAAACAGCCTGCAGCCTCACAGCACTTTACGACTGCTGGTTTTTGTGGGTGCTGCCTGTCGCTGGAAGGTATTCCGCCTGCATGTGTCAGATTTCGGTTCGATAGAGGCTGAGATTAGCTGAGATTAGCTGAAAATAGAACACAGCTGTCTCAGGTTTGTTACAGCTGCGTGTTTCGTCACACAGATAGTCCCCAGCTCAAACACTATTTAGGCCTGAGGGTTTGCCGTGTGTTGGGCCTGTTTTACATCCCACCAATACTCACACTCACACTCACATGCTGTTTCAGAGCTTCTTCATACCAGCGGTGGCCTGCTTAGCCTCGCTAGCCCGTGCCGCACCAACACTTGTCACTCCCTTCACAGGCTTATCGATTGTTCCGCAGACAGACTCGACCTTTCCGTACTCTGCGTGGACGGCCACTTTGGACTACAGCTTGCTGGACACAACCCTGCAGCAGGGCGACGTGTTCTTGCTGGACATGCCCTACGTCTACCGAGTCAAGTTCCAGCCTGGCGAGTCGTCCCTGGTCGTCAAGGCCCCTAACGGTGCTGAGATCTTCAACTGTGTGAGCTACTCCGGCGCCTATGTCACCAGCTTCTCGCAGCTGCAATGCACTGTGGGCGACCTGGAAGCTGCAGGTGCCTCCACTGGTAGCCTGAGTTTCACTGTTTTGTTCTCAGGCTCCGGTAACTATGGGCCAGATATGGAAGGTGCCAACCACTTTGTGTCTGGGGAAAACACCATCACCTGGGGCGACCTATCAACCACCGTCACCATGGCTGATCCCGTCGAGCAAAATGGCTTCTACAGCTTGGCCCGCACAACCACGCACGGCTACATCGAGCACTACTTCTTGTTCCCAAAGTGTGACACCAAATCTGGTGGATTTGTCAGTCTCACCTTCAGCTCAACTACTGCTGGCCAAGGTGATCTCTACTGCCCAGCCTCCAGTGCGTTCCTCTCGTCTGACTTCAACGACTGGACCCTGCTGAAATCGGTCGGTTCCACTGCGGTTGGAACCTACTGTGATCCTTCCAGCGACAACTACATGGCCCAGTACGATGCTGAGGCTGATGAGAGATTTGGTATCTCTGCTTTGCAAGTTGAAACCGATGAGGAGGCTGAGTTCCAAGTTGATGTCGAGTACACCGTCACCTGTAACGGCCTTTTAACTTCTTCAGCTTTCCAGACTAACTACTTGATTAGTGAAGGCCAGGCTTCTGCGTCTGTTTTCCCATACTACTTCACCACCACTGGCTACTTCAACTCAACAACCTTGACCTCACTTCAAATTGATTCCACTTCTCCGACTGCTGCTACAGTCCACGTTTATACCCCATATCCAACCACAACCACTACTTCGACCTGGTCTTTGCCTTATGCTACAACCACAACAGAGTCTTTTGTTTCTGAGACTATAACTGTGGATGTAAACCTTCCAGCACCAACTACTACTACTACTACTAGTACTTGGGATAAACCATACACTACCACCACCACTCAGTCTTTCTCATCAGGACAGTTAACAGTAACAGTGGATGTTAATGTCCCAGCACCAACCACCACCACCACTACCAGCACCTGGGATGAGACGTATACCACCACCACCACTCAGTCGTTTACCTCGGGTCAACTAACTGTTACTGTGGATGTGAATGTCCCAGCACCAACCACCACCACCACTACTAGTACTTGGGATAAACCATACACTACCACCACCACTCAGTCTTTCTCATCAGGACAGTTAACAGTAACAGTGGATGTTAATGTCCCAGCACCAACCACCACCACCACTACCAGCACCTGGGATGAGACGTATACCACCACCACCACTCAGTCGTTCACCTCGGGTCAATTGACTGTCACAGTGGATGTAAACGTTCCAGCTTCATCTTCTGAATCAGTGCCACCATCTTCTGAATCAACACCACTGTCAACCACTACCACCGCTACATCTACCTGGACTGAAACCTACACAACCACAACAACTGAACCATTCACTTCAGGACAGCTAACAGTGACAGTGGATGTGAATGTTCCAGCACCAACCACCACCACCACTACTTCCACTTGGGATAAATCATACACTACCACCACCACGCAGTCGTTCACCTCAGGACAGTTAACAGTGACAATTGATGTTGATGTACCATACTTTCCTAACAGTACTTATACACCATCATCTTTTAGTCCTAGCATCGAACCAGTTGAACCATCAACACCATTACCATTAACCACTTCCACAACTTCAGCTTCAATCCCGCCATTGTCTTCGGCCATTATTGAAAGCACTACAACCACAAGTGAAGAAACTGTCACAATTACGTCTAAAAACACTGTTACTTCAACCACAACCACATGTACAGACGAGACAAGTACATTGACCCCAAGATCTGAAGAGACTGCAACCGTCTCATCATCAACGTTGACTTCCTCTTCTGGTGCTGAGACACCAGTTGACGAGTCTACTACACCAGTTGAAGAGTCTAAAACACCCACACCAGCTGAAGAATCTACAACACCCACACCAGCTGAGAAATCTACAATTAAAGAGTCCACAACACCAGTTGAGAAATCTACATTTCAAGAGTCCACAACAACAGTTGAGAAATCTCCGTCTAAAGAGTCCACACCAGTTGCAAAACCTACACCAACCACAAGTGAAAGATCTGAACCAGTTGCAGTAACTACCACAACCTCAACCCCAACGCTAAGTACCCCAACCACGGTAATTTCAACCACAAGCAGTGCGATACCAGCTAAATCCCAAACCAACAGTATACTTTCTACTACTACACCACAAGTCCCAGCTTACAAAGGTGCTGGCAACATGCTGAGAGTTTCAGCATTTGCTGTGATTTCCAGCTTTTTCCTCTTCTTCTTATAGATTTTCACATCTTTCAGTTTCCACTACTTAGGCTCAGTGCCACTTATTCAAAGAACATTCGCTGGAGGTTCCCAAGCGCATTTTTATTGTATAATTTACTTCTACTACAATACCATTTATTTTATCTTAGTGCCTAAATTTTTTAGTTGTGAAATTTTTATTTCTTCAACTAGTTGAAAAGCTCAAAATGCTAAGAACGCTGAAATACCGCCGCTTGTACTCGACAGCACTGCCTGTGCTGAAGCACAATAACACATTGGCAGCCTACCAAGCATGCCTAAAGTCCAAAGAGCTCTCTAGCAGCAACATTGACGAGATTATGCCAACTTTAAAGAACGATGAGCTGTTGCCCAAAACAGACAAAATCAGGCTTTACAACCTGATACTGAGCGATCTGCTGGGCAAGGATGCCTCGTTGGCTGCGCAGTGCCAGCGGGAGCTGCAGAAGCTGGGCGGAAAGCTGGAAATGAAGTCGCTTGGTGAGATTATCAAGTACAACTCAGGCAGAAATAAGACGTCCTGGGAGGTGTTTGAGGAGCACTACGACATGTTTGATGCTAGTGGGGGCGACGAGGTGCTTGCGTCTGTGCTGGTGAAGCTTGTCAGGGGCGAGCTGATTGACCAGGGGGAGGAAACGGAGGATATTTATAAAATCAGCGACTCGAACTTGGTCAAGAGTGTGTGGTTGATGAGCCAGATGGGGAAAGTGGACTTGGAGGTGAAGAAAGAAGTGCTCAATGAGTGTCTGTCCAGAGACTTTCTGGGGCTGGTGGGGCTGATTGACTTGAAGGATATCGACATCTACGAATACCCGTTTGACAAGTTTGTCAAGCTGTTCTACTTCAAGCAGGAGGTGAAGTTCAACGAGTTTCTGCCTAAACTTGTGCTGCAACTGAGCCAAAGCAGTGAGGCAAAGCCAGCTGAGTACGGGGTCAGTGAAATCAACTCACTGAACGAGAGATTTGGCAAGCCAAAAGTTGACACAATCGTTGTGGATAAGGAGCAGCTGTTCAGCCGCCTCATGCAGGAGCTGTCGCCGTCCATCAAGTTCCCTGAGCTGTTTGAAACCAGACTGGCCATACTAAAGGCACTAGCCATGAACAAACAAGACCTGGGTAAACTGCTGGAGTACTACCATGAATTCATCAGCTTCGATAAGCTGAACCTGTTCGAGATAATGGAGCAGATGGTGGTCAACTTTGGCTACCTGTACATCCACAGCGGGAACGAGATGTACAAACAGCTGATGGAAACGATGCTTCCTGAAGATGAAAGTAAGAAAGTCCTACAGTGCCTGATAGTATGCTCAGAAACCGATAAATCGCTGGAGCTGTTCAACAAGCACCTGAAGAAGAGCGAGCAGTTTGACGTGGGGCTGGTGCACAGCCTGATACTGAAGAGCCTGAGCGAGAATGACAGGGAGTTTGCGTACCTGATCCACGATGGCTCGGTCCAGAACGGAATAATCTCCACTGACGAGAACCTGAAATCCCTGAAAAGCCTGTTCAAGAGGTACGGCGATATCCTGGGCAGCGACGAGAGCGAGCGGGCCGAGCTGCTGAAGCTGGAGCTGCTGAAGCACCTCCGCAGCCTGTAGTGCTGACTCAGCGGACTATATAAATATTATATAATCGATACATCTTATAAAGAACTTATGTAAGCCCTGGTTGTATTATATAAGCGCTGACTGCTGGCCGGCGAGCAGCTCAGATAAAAGTCAGCAAAAGAAACAAACCAGTTAGCAGCGGACAAAATGCCACCAAAGCTTGTTTCCAAGGACGAGAGCTATGTGTCTCCGCTGGAGGAGCTGAAGACCAAGCAGCTGGCGAAGCGGATCAGGGTTGCCAGGGCGTGCGACACGTGTGAGTTGGGTTTATGTGCTTTATTTGACTAGCTGGGCTTGTGTTAACATCTCCAGGCCGTAGAAGGAAGGTGAAGTGTGACGGTAAGCTGCCGTGCATCCACTGCACGGTGTACTCGTACGAGTGTACGTACAACCAGTTCAAGCCGGCTAAAAAGGTGAAAAAGAACCCAGACGACGTGCCATTTAACAAGAACAAAGTGCATGAAGCGCTCGTGAAGCTGCTGCTGCCCGGGCTTGAGATCAACGAGGAGTTCAAGCTGGCCTCTTTCAAGAAGATCTACGAGAAAAGGTCGAACAACGAGCTCATCGAGACCATCAAAGACTACCAAATAAGCCAGATGAGCCCGCTGACTGATAACTACTCGTCTATACCATCAGTGATAAGCCCTATCGAGATCAAAATCATCCTGCCTCCTAGAGAAATAGCCCTGAAACTCATCTACAAGACGTGGAACGAGTCGTGTGTCCTGTTCAGGTTCTACCACAGGCCTTCGTTTATCGAAGATTTCAACAGCTTATATGAGGTTGATCCCAACTTCTACTCCAACCACCAGAACAAGATTCTGCCACTGATATACTCGGTGATTGGTGTTGGCGCACTGTTTGCTAAGGGCGATAACAAGATAGATAACAAGTACCTGCAGGATGAAGGATTTAAGTACTTCATCGAGAGTAAGAAGCTGATTGATATCACCAACTCCAACGATATCGAGTCCGTCCAGACCATTTTCATGCTGACTCTTTTCTTGCAGTGCTCAGCCAAGCTGAGTACGTGCTACTCGTATATTGGAATAGCGATAAGATCAGCACTAAAACAAAATCTGCACAAAATATCGCCAACCCCAAGCAACAACCTGATCGAAGAAGAAATCAGGAAAAGACTGTTTTGGACCATATTTAAACTGGAAATTTACGTCAACTCCATTTTGGGGCTGCCAAACTCGATTAACGAGGATGATATTGAAATCTCACTGCCCCAAGATATCGATGACATGAACATTTCAAAAGACCAAATAAAACCACAAATGGCAGGCAAGCTGTCGTCTTGCGGAATGAACAATTCGCATACAAAGCTGATATTAATACTAAACCACATAGTGAAGAACCAAAAGAAGCTGCTAGTCAACAATGAGATTGTCAAGATACTGGAAAACGAACTGAAAATATGGTACTATGAGCTCCCAATCCAGCTGATCCCCAACAATGCCAACATTCCAGCTGACTATGTAAAGGCCAATAAACTGCTGCACCTGGACTATCTGTATGTCCAGCTGGTGCTGTACAAACCGTTCTTAAACTATTTGAAGCTGAACTTTAACTCAATCGAATACAAGTTTGGATACAACTGCATTGAGATATCCAAGAATATTATTTTGCTGGCCAAGGAGATGCTGGAACAGAAGCTGCTGAACGGGTCTTACTGGTTCAGTAACTATACGATTTTTTTTGCGATGAAATGTCTGATATTCTTCAATTTCAATGTCAACATGAACGACAAGAGCCTGAATTTGATCATTGATATTGGCAAGGATATTCTCTTCAAACTGAAGGACAAATCGAACGGTGCAAACAAGATATTCAAGCTGTTTGAGAAGTTTTCCAACAATGGAGTTATCCATGAGAAATGCGATATCAAGACAATTGACTACCTGGATATCCCTGAGGAGTCTGAGGACGGCGACCTGGAGAGAAACGAGGTGGTGGACGAGTTCAACGAGATGAACTTTAACGAGATTGATAAAATATTCAGCAACATGAATAATTTCGAGAATTTAGAAGACGAAGACGACAATTTCGACTGGGAGAGGTTCCTGAGTAACTGAGGTACCTAGCAGCAATGGTGGCTGAGATAAATTGGACAACCAGAACGAAACGAACAAGACGAAACGAACTGAAATGAAACAACATAGATTATATAATATATGAGTAATTATATGTGTAAGCGCTTAGTAATTGTGGTGTGTCAGTGATTATTAATTATTTGCACAAATTCGCCTTTTGTTTATGAAGTAAACAAGCAGTTTAAACCAACGAGCTGTTTAGAGGAGTTTAGGCGAAGCGCGCTATGATCCCGGCAGAGGACACGAAGCTTGAGGCGATTCTGCCGCAAATAGAGACAAACATCCAGCAGCTATTGCTGGAAATGGTGTTTAAGTACAGAGTTAACTTGACCAAACAGCTGAATAAATCCAAGGAAATCGAGGACCAAATAGTCAGGAAGATGAGCAAGCTGCAACTCAGCAACAACTACATCAACTTGGTGGATTTCAAGCTTTTCAAAACTGAGATTGTGGACGACATAAGTACGTTAATGTTCAAAATTGTCAAAAAGGTTAAACGAATTGAGCTAAAAGTTGATGAACACACGCGTTTAGGGGTTGTGGGGTCGCCCCATAAGGAGCACTACCCGTTGCTATACAAGATGATGAACCTGGACGAGCTGAAGAGGGAAAAACACGCAGCTGGGCGCCAGCAGGAGGCTTCAACTGGCACTGAAAATGGCTCTGAAACCAAAACGGAGGCAGTAGCACCCAAACCAGAGGTCACAAAGTGCTCAATTCCGCCACCGCGGATTGTGTCTGCGGTTTCTGCGAGCTCGCAGGTTTCGGCTGACGAAATCACTGCGAGATTCAGCCAGTCAGCTAGTTTGAAGGACGTGCTGTCCAACATTTCTGCCACTAACAGGCGGTGAGGATCTCATTCAGCCACTAAGAGGTGGTGAAGATCTCGTTATGGCACTAAGGGGCTGTTATGTTGCTATCCACACGGCTGGGAAACCCCATGGCGAGGTACTTGTCGACAATGACCTCGAATTTCTTGATAAAGTCTGATTTTGCGTACAGTTCAACCAGATTGTCGTGCTGGGACTCCACGAGCTCCACAAATTTGGGGTCGATGGGCAGCGATCCCAGGAACGTGAGGTGCAGCTTTTCAGCGAGCTTGAGCCCGCCGTCCCTGCTGAAAATATCAGAACATTCATCGCAGTACGGGCATATAAATCCGCTCATATTCTCAATGATGCCAATGATCTTGAACCCAATTTTGTTGCAGAAATCAATCTCCTTGAGGACATCACTGATGGAGATCAGCTGGGGCGTCGTCACTATAAAGCACCCATCAACCTGGATATTTCTCAGGTTTTCTGCAATTGAGATATGTTCGTCAGAGGTTCCAGGCGGGGTGTCGATGAGCAAATAGTCCAGTTCGCCCCAGTTCACGTCCGTTATGAACTGCTTGATCATTGCAGATTTCTTGGGGCCCTTCCACACCACAGAACTGTTCTTGTTTGAGATGAGAAACCCGATTGAAATGACTGATAAGTTCTCACTCTTCTTAACGGGCTGCCAGCCCTCACTGGTCTGGATGATCTGCTGGTTTTCTAGGCCAAACATTCGTGGAATGGAGGGTCCGGTCAGATCAATATCCAGCACACCCACTTTAAACCCTTTGGAGACTAAGGTCAAGGCAGTTTGCAGCGTTACTGAGGACTTTCCGACCCCTCCTTTTCCCGACAAGATCAATGCGATATGCTTGACTCTGCTGAGTGACTTGGGTGGTGGTGGTGGCTCGTTCATGGGTTGTTATTGGGGGTTGTATCACTGCTCTTACTATTATTAATGATAATAAATTTTTCAAAATTGCGAAAAAATAAATCAAGAAAAGAAAACAACAAAAAGGCGAGACAAGATGGCATCCAAGAGGTTAGTTATTGCGATATTGCGAAATTGAGAAATTGAGATTGCGAGATTGCGAGATTGCGATTATATGGAAAAGGCTGGAGAGCTAAACTAACCAACAGACAACGCCAGCAGCTGTTCGACACGCCATACACCAAGGTCAAGAAGGATTACAATGAGTCGGAGCTGTCGCAGCTGGAGTCGCAGAACGAGGACATGAGCAGCACCATACTGGACAAAGTGAAGGGGCTCAAGTCGCTGGGAGTAAGGATGGGCGAGTCGATCAACGATTCCAACAAATTACTGAGTGAAACATCGAACTCGTTTGAGGAGATCAACGATAAGCTGAAGAGAACGTTCACCAGCATGATGGTGATGGCGCAGAGATCCGGCATAAGCGTCAAGGTCTGGCTGATGCTGTTTGCGGTGGTTGGGCTGCTATGGCTGTGGATCTGGCTGACGTGATTTCTGTTTCATTTTGCGGGTGTTTGCTGCCACGGCCCACGGCGGTAGCGAACTAGGCGATTGCAGGGCAACAACGCGACTCCGCCGAGTGTCGCAACTTAAACTCGCAAAATTAATTTGCGAAGTAAATTAATTTTGCAAATAAAATACTTTGCATTGTACTATCACAACTAAGTCACAACTAAACTCACTGAACGATTCAATTATTGATAGTACTACACACTACCTGTGAACGATTCAATTATTCTACACACTACCTGTGAACGATTCAATCATTGATAGTACTACACACTACCTGTGAACGATTCAATCATTGATAGTACTACACACTACCTGTGAACGATTCAATCATTGATAGTACTACACACTACCTAGGAGTGTCTGACGAGCTCGTAGCTGGGCGCATGCTAACAATGCGACGAATTCGCTGCGCTCGCAATTAAACTCGCAATTAACGATTTAAAAATAATTTTCGCAAAATACTCGCATTCACAGGTGTAGGAATGCCAGACGAGTTCAAACAGCACAGCGAGTACAGCCAGCTGCCTGCACTGCCAAAAGTGGTGATACCGGACCTGCGGTTCGAGGAATCGTTCGCCAGGTCCATCAAAGACAAGTCAGCCACAGCCAAAGTGGCGATCATCCTCAAGGACATGGTGGTGATGCCACTGATCCAGGGAACGGTGCTGAACCTGTTTCTGCTCGCCACCAAGCCGTATTTGCGGGCAGTGATGCGCAGCGGCTACAACTACGGCCAGAAGATGGTGAGGGTGGTGAACGGTTTATTCAGCAGTGTATTTAAGCTTCAGAAATAATCTCTACTTCTCCCTCTGTAGCTGCTGTTGGCCCTGTAGCCGCCACGGCCGCCCCTGCGGTTGCTGGGACGTCTAGGCTGGTCGTTGGACGAGGACAGGTTGTCGAAGAAGGAGGACTTGTTGTAGCTGGGGACGTCATCGGCCTGGTCCTGGGTGGCTTCTCTTTCCAGCTCGTTGCTGAACTCAAAGTCCGTGGTAGGGATGGACTGGGTGTTGACGAAGGTCTGCTGCCTTCTAGGCTTGTTGTCCTGTCTTGGGGGCACGTGCGCTGCGGGTTGCGGTTCTGGGGCGGGAGGCTGTTGCTGCTCGTCCTCCAGCACGCTCAGGTCGTGCACGTCGGAGCCCCTGAACACCACCATGGGGTACGTGTCGTCCATGGGCGGGATGTGCTGGGCTGGGTCGCCGCGGCCCTCTGTGCCAAACGACTTGACGTTCTTCAGCGTGACGGTGGACTCCTCGCCATTGATGTCCTGGAGCACGCCGACATAGCTGGTGGGTTAGTACGGTCGCAAATTCGCAAATTTTAATCGCGATTAAACTCACCGAATCCCCTTAGAGCTGATTAGCGAGATGGTTTTGCCAATATATTGCGACATTTTGCGAAATAACTGGTTTCTTCACTGCCTGGTGCTTTTTCGTTTTTCCTTTTCTTTTGCAACCGCCAACAACCACGCAAATGACCTCGATCCAGCCGTTCCAGCTCACAGACCTGTACCACATCAGCAACGTCAACCTGGACTCGCTGACGGAGAACTTCAATGTCGGGTTCTACTCGCAATATCTGATCCAGTGGAGCGAGCTGTTCATCAAGTCCGCCGAGCACGACGACATCTCGGGCTACCTCATGGGCAAAGTGGAGGGCTCCGGCACCCTGTTCCACGCGCACATCACCGCCGTCACCGTCGACTTCAAGTACAGGCGGATTGCGCTCGCCTCGTACCTTTGCGAGATCTTCAAGATCATCTCCCACCTCCAGAAGGTGTACTTCATCGACCTGTTCGTCAAGGTGAACAACGAGCTGGGCAAGAGGCTGTACGAGAAGCTGGGCTACAGCGTGTTCAGGCGCGTCGTGGGCTACTACGGCAGCTCCAGCATCTCCACCAGCAACATGAAAAACAGCCTGAACGACAACGACGACGCGTTCGATATGAGGTTCAGCTTCTACGGCGACAAGAACCTCAACAAAAATGGGGAAAGTAGCCTGGTCTTACCCCATCAAGTTGTGTTTTGAAATTGCTGCATTTCGCTCGTTACGCTGGTGTCATTTTATTTCGTGCCGGTGGTAAAAAAAAGTGCCTTTTCATATAAAATGGAGGCAAAATATTGCGAAATGATTGCGAAACGCAAATAAGCAATGGAATCCGCAATTACTGGGTCGCTGAGCTCGCTAATTGCGACGAGTCTCGTCTACCCGCTCGACCTGAGCAAGACGGTCTACCAGTCGCAATTGGACGATAAGCACGCCCCAGACGATGGGCACGCCGATGAGCAGCACTACGCCTCGATTGCGGACTGCCTCCGCAAAATCTACGGCTCGCAGGGCCTCGCAGGCCTCTACAGAGGGCTCGGCTCAACACTGGTCAATTCCACCGTCCAGAGCTTTACCTACTTCTACTGGTACTCCACAGTCATCAAGAAGTACAGCGCGCTGCTCAAGAGAAGGGGCGCAAAGGTCTCTACAGCCGAGGAGCTGCTGCTGGGCATGGTGAGTGCAGGCATCTCGCAATTGTTCACCACGCCCATCTCAACTCTGTCGACATTGCAGCAGCTGTCAGATGCAGACAAGTCGATTCTCGCAATTGGCGAGGAGATCGTGCACAAGCACGGCATAACCAATCTGTGGCGCGGACTCAAAATCAGCTTGATGCTCACCATCAACCCGTCAATCACATTCACCTGTTTCAACCAGATCAAGTCGCTCCTTTTGATCAGAAATGGTGGCCAGCACGAGTTCCTGAAACCATGGCAAAGCTTCTTCCTGGGTATCGTCTCAAAGATGCTGTCCACCGTCATAACACAGCCACTGATAAGAGCAAAGGTTATCATCCAGAAGAACTCGAATCTGAACCTGTTCACAGTGCTGAAGCTGCTGTATGAGAAGAATGGGGGGTTCCCCAGCTTCTACAAGGGGCTGCTGCCGCAGTTACTCAAGGGGATCTTGATGCAGGGGCTGGTTTTCATGATCAAGGACCAGCTGGTGATGCTGTTGCGGCTTTTGCGGAGCACCAAGTTGAGAAAGATTGCGATATAGTCTACTGCATAGTGTATGGAGAAAAGGTTGCGATATAGTGCCATCTTACGGCATATGGAGAAATTGCGATATAGTGCCATCTTACGGCATAGTATATGGAGAATGTAAATGAATGTAGATACTGTATGTAGCATATGAGCGAGAAGAGCGGTGGGTAAGTATATTTGCGAGAACTGTAAAACTGTGAGAAAATGCGTAATATTTGCGAGAGATGTAAAAACATAGTACGATAAGTAACGTACGTGAGGACTGTCATATAGACTTGCGAGGAATGAGACTGTCATATAAGATTTGCGAGGAATGTACAAGTGGTATGTGTAGAACTGTGAGTGATATTGCGAGAAATGTACAAGTGATATGTGTAGAACTGTGAATGCAATTGCGAGAAATGTACAAGTGGTATGTGTAGAACTGTGAGTGACATTGCGAGAAAGGTACAAGTGGTATGTGTAGAACTGTGAGTGATACGAGACATGGTAAAATGATAAACAACGAGTAGACAATTGCAAGGAATAATAACTTAAAATGTGAGAAATGTGTCAGAAATAGTAACATTTGCGAGAAAATTAAAGTTTATTTGCGAAAAATCATCAAATGAAGGTGAATCATTTGCGAAATCAGCTTGCAACGGGGATTTCATTTCCTGATTGGGCAGCGCTTCGCAAGCTTCGCAAGCTTCGCAATTTGTTTTCGCATTTTTGAAAAATTTACACCCCAACACCAACGTGACTGCTTTTCCACACCAAACAAACTTTCCAGGCAACTTTTTTTGTGTGAAATTTTCATAAATTAAAAAAGGAATTTTTCAACTGAATTTTACTTCTATCCAAACAACAACCAAAAAGAAAATGTCAAGTGGTAAACCAAGAGGATTAAACGCTGCCAGAAAGTTACGTATTCACAGACGTAACAACCGTTGGTCAGAACAAGCACACAAAGCTAGATTGTTAGGAACAGCTTTCAAATCTTCTCCATTTGGTGGTTCATCTCACGCTAAAGGAATTGTCCTTGAAAAAATTGGTATTGAATCCAAACAACCAAACTCTGCTATCAGAAAGTGTGTCAGAGTCCAATTAATCAAGAACGGTAAGAGAGTTACTGCCTTCGTTCCAAACGATGGTTGTTTAAACTATGTTGATGAAAATGACGAAGTTTTATTAGCCGGTTTCGGTAGAAAAGGTAAAGCTAAGGGTGATATCCCAGGTGTCAGATTCAAAGTTGTTAAAGTTTCAGGTGTTTCTTTATTAGCTTTGTGGAAAGAAAAGAAAGAAAAACCAAGATCATAAGGAGATTGCGCTATTGTCATTTGTTTTAGTAAGACTAATAAAATAAAGAAAAAGAACTACTGTAATTATGGCTTTGTAGTGGGTGTCTGTCAGGCGTGGAGCTTGCCGTTAGTAGCTAGCTGTAGGCTGTTCCTTTAGTTTGTGCTGGAGGTGATTGTGTGGTGTTGGGGTTTTCTATACCCCCAGTGTGGTGTCGGGGTGTTTGAAAATGGTGTCAGGGTGTGAACCTGACAACTACGATTCTGCAGTATGCGATAGGCGCCTTTGGTTTGGTGTCAACCTGTATTTGATGATGTTTGTCCGTCAAGATCTACCACTGACCTCAGCTTGTAGTATTAACTAATGAGTAAATCATGACTTTTCATGGTAACTCTATCAGCTATTTACGCGTGTGTATTATGCAAATACGTGATATCACTGCCATTCTTACAGAGCCAATATGCCTGCAGTGGTGCCGCTTTTGGTCAATGTAGCTACTACAAAACTGCTGTGGAGGAATATCCAAACTCTGTGAAGAGATCCCGGTGAAAGTAGGGCTGCAAGGTTTAGCCATCTGCTTCAAGTTATGGTATACTGCTAAATGGGTTTTATGATTAGCTTGGTATTAGTGCTGGTTCTGCATGTTTTATGTATCTGCTGTAGCTGTGAGGTTAGTAAGGCTGGTGCTATGAGGTTATAAGATAGCCTGGTAACTGGTAGTTGACGTGACGTTACGGTACCTTCTCAGCTTGTAATGGTTGTGGGTATAGCTAGTCAGAGCTTGGTAAACGGTAGTTGATGTGCTGTAGTTTGGGGTTCTGCAGTACAGGGAAGTTATTTATATGTGATTGCATAGCTTGAACTATGCTATGAGGTTATGTATCTCTGTAGTTGGGATTAGCCTGGTTACTGGTGTTTAATGTATCTCTGTAGTTGGGATTAGCCTGGTTACTGGTGTTTGATGTATCTCTGTAGTTGGGATTAGCCTGGTTACTGGTGTTTGATGTAAAGTTATGTACCTGCTGTATATGGCAACAACACGTAATGAAGGTGATGCGGTTATGAATATAGCTACGTACATGGTCTCGGTTATGAGCATAGCTAGATAAACCTGATAATACTGTAGGTAATATCATGTAGCTGCTGTGACTATGAGAATATCTTGGGTATGTAGCACGTATATATGGTTGCCTCATCACTTGTAAGACTGCTGTTGTGGGAATAGCCTGGTTAATCCAAGGTTATGTTGTGTGATTATAAGACTAGAATGGTGATGTAAGTTCTGCAGTAGAGAGTATAGCGTGATTTGCCTGAGGTATAAGAACAACAGCTTGGTGCTTTATGTGATGTGGTTATGAGTGTCGTCTGGTTAATGTATGGAATATCTGCTGTGGTTTTAGGAATAGCGTGTACCTGCTGCCGTATGTATTAGCTTGTAATGTAGGAGTTGTGGTTGTGGCAGCTTGGTGATGTGTACTATAGTTATGTATCTCTGTGATTGTGGGAATTGCCTGGTAACGGGCATAGCACTTACAGAGCTTAGCACTCGAGAGAACAAGACCAGCAGATTAGCAGCCGTTCGCACTAGCTGAAGAGATGGGTGCTGGTGTGGTGACAAAGTCGACAAACATCTAGCTGAGTGAGGTTATCCGCTGTGATAGGAATATTGCCTGCTGCTGTAGATTATCTTGTAAAGTAAATGTTGTGGTTCAGCTTGGTGATGTGTACTATGGGGTTATATCTATGTTGTGGGTGCCCAATGAGTGGTGTAAGTATCTGATCAACTGGTGGGCAATGCGTCTGCTCTACATGAAGCAGCGTGGTAATGTGTTATGGCAGCTTGGTCCTTTAGGTGCTATAAGGCTATTAGCACAGCTTGGCAGATGGTGCGGTTGTGGCAGCTTAGTACCGGGTGGTATAAGAGTAGAATAGAATGGTAGGTGGTGCATAATGCTTGGATTATGGCACAACTTGATGCTGTGGATGGTGGTGGTGCATAACGCTTGGTAATGTGATCATGGCACAAGATGCTGTGGGTGCGCGGTTATGCACAGCTCGGTACTGGGGTGCTCTGAGATTATGATAATAGGATGGTGTTGTTGCATAAGGACAGTCTGGTACTTGGGTGCTCTAAGATTAGAATAAGATGGCAGATGGTGTGCTCTAAGATTAGAACAAGATGGTTGTGCTGCTGGCGAGAATAATGGTGGTGCTGCACTCCGGCCATAAGGTCTGTCTGGTTCTGCTGCACTCCTGGAATAAGGTCTGTCTGGTGTGGCTGTCTACGGCTGTCTACGGCTGTCTAATATCAGGACATTCTATTTCCCAGTCTGGTGAACACTGTCACTTGTCGATGCTCATGGAAAACTTCTTCGCAGGCTTCTTCTTCAGCTTGAGGGAAATCCGCTTGAACTGGTCGTCCCTGGCCAGCGAGGCCCCAATAGAAGCGGTGTGGTGGGTGGAGTTGTTGAGCACGGACTTTGGCGCAAACTTGTAGTCGCCAGACACCCTGGCCGGGGCCGCAGCCCTGTTTCTGCGCTCGGCCTGCAGCTCGTAGATGGACTTGTCCTTGGAGCTGATCTTGATCTTGTCGGCGGTGCTGCTGAGCACGTTCTTGTACTTTGCCGCGTCGAAGGCCACGACCGGGACAAACTTGTCGCGGTAGTTGTCGGAGGCGCCCGTGATGGGCCTGGTCCAGCTGATGATGAGCTTCTCGACAAGGCGCTTGATCTTGGGCTCCACCTTCTTGGACTTTTGGTAGAAGATGAGCACCTTGCCGATGCCGGACTCCCTGAGGTGGTTGGTGTTGATCGGCAGCTTGAGCAGCTCCGGCAGCAGCGACTTCTGGATCTCGTACGACGGCAAGGACCCGTTAGGCAGCGGCTCCAGCCAGTGCTTGATCTCGATCAAGATGTTGTTGTCCAGCAGCACCTCGGTCAGGTACGTCTTGTTCAGCAGGCCCAGGATCTTGGGCAGCAGCCGGATCTTGTTGAACGACGACCCGCTCTTGGGGTTGCTGAGGATCTCGTTGTAGTCCAGCTTGTACGCCACCTCCATCTCCTTCTTGATGGACTGGATCAGCTCGTCGTAGTCGTTGGTCAGGTCCACGTCCAGCGAGCGCTTCTTGCTCTGCTTGGGCTTCTTGAGCGCGCGCTCCAGCTTGAGCTCCAGCTCCTTGCGCTTGCTGAGCGGCGGCTGGCTGTCTGTGCCGGGCTCCTCCTCCTCCTGCGCCTCGCTCTTTCTGGCCGTCTGCTTCTTCACGGGGACGATGTCCCGCTTCGCCTTTCTCAGCTGCTTCAGCTCCTCCAGCTCCAGTGCTCCTTCCACCGCGCCCTCTGCCGCTGGCTGCTCGTCCTCTGCCGCTGGCTGCTCGTCCTCTGCCGCTGGCTGCTCGTCCTCTAAACCTGCTGGCTCCTCTAAACCTGCTGGCTCCTCTGCACTCACTGCACCCTCTGCACCCTCTGCACGCACAGGCTCCACAGCCTCCACAGCCTCCACGGCCTCCATAGCCTCCTTGTCCTCCATTGTGTCTTTCACGTTGGTGGTCGCAAAGCTTTTCGCAATTTCGCAAAACAGCCAAATCCCATTGTCACGTGACCGCTGAGTCAGCGCGCTACCCGCCCCGTCGCCCATCGCAAAATATTTCGCTTTGCGCAAAATCATTTTGCGAACCAACTACACCGCAATGTTTGGAGCTCCACAGCTATCAGAAGAGGAAAAGAAGATCCACCAGCAGCAGACCAACAACACCATCAAGGTGTCGCTGTACATCGCCACCGCCCTGTGGGTCACCCCAATCGTCTACCACTTCATCAAGAAGCAGTTGTAGGCGGCCTAACCAGCTGCACCGGGCACCAGTCTACTGATGCAGTCGGCATGTATATACAATAAACACTATCAGTACAGTACATTCTTTGGCTCGTCACCACCAGACGCAGTTGTAGTGGGGTCTATCAAGAAGCAGTTGTAGTGGTGTCTACACTATCAGTACACCCTGTACACCTCTTTGGCCTCGTCCACCACCTCAGAAGCAGTTGTAGTGGTGTCTACACTATCAGTACACCCTGTACACCCTCTTTGCCCTCCTGCTGAGCAGCCAGCCGTAGCACACGCCGATGGCGCAGCCCCCCAGGTGCGCAGCGTAGTCAAAGGACCCCCATCTCAGCACCACTCCGCACACGTTCCACACCACTGAGCCCAGGAACACGGTCCAGGCGCCGCCCGGGATCGGGAAGAAGAAGAGCGAGATGCCCGCCTTGGGAATGAGGTACGCAAAGGTGCCAAACACGCCGAACAGGGCCCCGCTGGCGCCCAGGCTGGCACCCACGATGGGAATGCGCATCGCCAGCGGGTAGATCATCGACACGAGCGACGAGATGACCCCGCCGTTCAGGTACAGCAGCAGGAAGTTGTCCACGCCAATGACGGAGCACAGCGCGGTGCCGAACGAGTACAGTGCCAGCATGTTGAACGCCAGGTGCAGGGGCTCCCTGTGGGAGAAGACCGACGTGATCATCTGGACGGGCCTGAACCCGAACGACTTTTCCAGAATTGCGAACCGGTTCATCAGCCTGTAGCAGGGCCTGTAGTGCCACAGGCCGAACGCGAGCACGTTGAGCCCGATCAGCGAGTAGATCACGTAGTTCGAGTTGGCCTTGAGCCGTCTCAGCGGCGTCTCGTTCAGCAGGTATGGGATTGCGAGCGTGGTGCCTGACACAAAAAGCACCGTGAAGAGCGTGCCCTTCTTGACTGCCTGGATGTTGGGGTGGTAGTTGTAGTTGGATATTCTGAAGCTGGTGCGCCTGGTGGAGGAGAAGTGGCGGGCCTGGGCCTGCGCGAGGGCCCGTGCCTGGGCTCGTGCCTGGGCCAGTTTCTGGCTCAGTGAGCAGAAATTGCCTGAACGGAGCCCTGAGCCCGCAATATTTTTGTGCACCAGGAGCCTAAACATTGCGAGAAATAACCCTTTTTGCGAAATTTGTGCTCTTTACTCGTCTCACTACTCGCAATTACTTAAATTTGCGAGTCACCTGGTACTTAAATTGGAGTGTTTCCTGCGAAAAATGCGTAAATTTCTTTTTCGCAAAAATTTATTGGAAAAGCGTTAACGCAATAAACCAAGGGAGTTGAAAGTGGTACAACAGCGGCACACCATGGGACACAGCGACGGGTCCAAGGAGAAGAAGTCCATCTTCAAGCTGTTCAAGTCCAAGTCGCAGCACGAGCGCGCGCCAAAGCACGCGGCGGCTGCTGCGGCCGCAGACTCCAGGAAACACGCCAGCTCGCTTTCTGTGTCAACGAGCCTGTCAGCGGCGCAATTACCATCTCACTCATCGCAACTAAATTCGCAATTACATTCTCACTCATCGAATTCAAATTCGCAATTACAATCTCAATCATCGCAAATTACATCGCAATCAGCCTCACACTCCCCAGCATCACCCACCGCTCCGCAGATCGGCATCAAGCGCGCAGCGACAACCTCCAGCAAGCACCACGGCAAGCCAGCCACCAACTCCAACCCGTTCCTCAACAGGTCCAGCTCCAACACGTCGCTGAGCTCCATGGGCAACTACGTCAGCAGCGCAAGCCCGTTTGCGAACGGCATGTCTGCGACGGCGTCGGCCAGAATCCCCCCGCACAGCCCCATGGGCGGCGGCGTGGCGTCCCCAGGCGTGTACTCGCGCTCGCAAAATCCGTCCATCTACTCTGTGGCCAGCATGGGCGGCCGCAACCTCACGGGCGGGAACGGCAGCGCAAACGACAGCGACCCAACGCTGCCGCTGCCCATCGCGCAGCCCGTGGACTACCTGCCTGAAGTGTACCGGGACTGCCAGGTGGACTTTTTTGCGAAGTACACCTTCATCGACAAGGACGCGAGAGCCAGCCGACTGGGCGACGGGTCGTCGTCCACGGTGTACAAGGCGCAGAACCTCGAGAACAAGAAGCTGTACGCGCTGAAAAAGTTCTGCCTGGTGAACAGGGAGTCGCCGGACCAGTTCTACAAGCGGGCCGCAAATGAGTTCATAATTGCGAGAAGCCTGGTGGCCAGCAGCCACGTGGTGCAGACGTACGAGCTGGCGCGCGTCAACTCGTACCAGAACATCTCGCGCGGCTGGGGGTTCATCCTGGAGCTGTGCAAGGGCGGCGACCTGTTCAACCTGATTGCGAGAACCGGCTGGAAGTCCGCCCCCATTGTCGAGAAGTACTGCATCTTCAAGCAGGTCACCTGGGCCCTGGACTGGATCCACGCCAACGGGGTGGCGCACCGCGACCTCAAGCCCGAGAACGTGCTCATCAACGAGGACGGGCTCGTCAAGATCACTGATTTTGGCGTCGCAATTTACGCGCTCACAGATGCGACAGATTTGCGATCCCCGGTGAAGCTCAACAGGTCGTTTGTGGGCTCGCCGCCGTACGTCCCGCCCGAGGTGATGAAGCTCAAGGACGCGGGCTCCAAGGCCCGCGAGATTGACCCGTTCAAGCAGGACCTCTGGGCCCTGGGCGTGATCTTCTTCTGCCTCATCTACCAGCACACGCCCTTCACCGTGGCGGACCCCAGCTGCCAGCAGTACCGCGAGTTCACCTCCAGCTACGCCAGCTACCTCGTCACCAACCCGCATTTCGCAAAAGACCTCAACAGCAAGGGCCCGCACGGCGAGTTCAGGTACTCCCGCGACTTTGACTCTGCGGCGGCGGCCCGTGTCGCCTGGCGCCTGTGCGACATCAACCCGGACACCCGCATGACCCTGCAAACGCTGCTCAACGACCGCTGGTTCAAGCACCTGGAATGCTGTGCTGCCGAGGAGGACCTGACGCCGCACCCCATCCCGGTCCCGCTGCACTCCACCAGTGCCACGCACTCGGGCGCCACCTCCAGCGCCAACTCGGTCCACTCGGTCCACTCCAAGACCAACCTGGAGAAGTCCCTGTCCACTGTGGACGAGTATGCGGGCGAGTCTGGCGAGCTGGGCGACCTGTGCGAGCTGGGCGACGGGCTGTGCGTGGCGGACGAGCCTGCGGGTGAGCCTGCGGGTGCCGTCCCCGTGCCAATTGCGGGCGGAGAGCCGCAAATGTCGCCAGGCGAATCTAAGCAAGAGGAAAATTGCGACTCCACGCTAGAGGGAAATTGCGAGCCTACGCCAGAGGGAAATTGCGAGCAACACCAGCCTAACTACGAAAAGTGCCAGCCCGACAAGAGTTGCGAAAAGCTGCCGGAGACGCCCGAGCCTGCACAGCCAAAGAGGCCAAAGCACCACCACTTGGATGTGACAAACTTCAAGATCAGCGGCAAGAAGTGACGAACCGGTACAGCACAATAAAATGATAAAAGGATTATGAAGAAATTTGTAGCGTTCTTGAAAAATTATTTTTTGCGAAATATTGCGACAAACCACTACACGATGAGACCGCAATTTGTACGGCTTAGGTCCACCGCTGCCTCTGCCACAGACACCACTGCCCGCACTGCCCGCCAGCTGTACAAAAAGCACGTTCTGGACGACTACCTCATAAGGAACATACCCAACAGACAGAGGTTTATAGAGATTGTCAGGCCGTTTGTAAAAGGTGACGCAGACTTCGCAAACCTCGCAAATGGAAACCAGGCAACCCTCGCAAATGAAAACCAGGCAACCCTCGCAAACGACGCAAAAATCATCAAACTGCTCCAGGCATCAAAATGCGATCGATTTGGAATCGTCAATGCAATTTACTACCTGGAGCACTTCCAGGATAACCAAATTGACCAAAAAGAGCTGGCAGATCTAATCACATTCCTCTCATTCAACAACCCCAAGTGGAACGAAAAACAGCTCACCCTAATCCTCAAGCTGATTGAAAAGTTCAACTATACGCCAACCAACTTCCAAATGTTCAAAATTAGCGAAAAACTGAGATCATTGCATGCACTGAACCTGCCAACATCAATTGCGCTGGAGAAACGCTTCAGACGGTTCCAGTCGCAAAACTACTTTGTCCTGAATTTCAGCAAGCTAGTTGAAACCGAAATCAATTCAAATAATCTAAACCAAATTTCGCAATTACTGCAAATTGCGAAATCCTACAACATTAAAATTACTCCACCGGTGCTTGATGAAATAATCAACTACCTGCTGAACTTTGTCAGCGACAGCCACATCAGCAACACAATTAAAGACCTAATAGACGAGTACAAAATAGGCTGCTCCAGTGCCGCAATAAATTTTGTCTGCCTAACAAAAGACGAGAAACTGGCTAATGAGATTATTAAACAGCTACAGGACACCAAGACTAAAGCCGATAACTCAATAAAGTTCAAGATCTACATGGCCTTTGGCGATATAAGCAACAGCGAAAAGGTGCTGAAGGAGATGCTGGAATTCCAGCTGGATGACAACGACTATAAAGTTCTAATTGATAAGTTTCTGAATGAAGGCAATCTTAACCAAGCAGTGCTGGTTTTGGACCAGCTCAAGAATATCAAGCAGAACTACAGCTACTACCTGAAAGTGATCAAGCAGGTTTTGGCGTCCAGCAGTGGGGGTGAACTAAGTGAGGACGAGCTGAAAATCATCAACAAAATAATTGCGAGAATTCGCAAATTTGAGCTCAACACTTGCGCCAAATTTGAACAGTTTTGGGAAACGCTGTCGCTGTACTATTTTGATTACTGTTCGAGCGCAAATTCGAGCGCAAATTCGAGCGCAATCGCAATTACACCTTCGCAAATGAAGGAAATCCTCCAAAGGTCCGCAAAAATCCCACCTCCATTTAACTCCAATCCGTTCATTGACTCAGTCAAGAACCTCTCAGTCGTTAACTCACATACCTCAATGGCCAGGTTCCTCATCATTCTCATGAAAGCCTCGCATAAGGGTGACGCTGATGTTTTCAACTATTGCGTGGACCAGCTGAAACTAAGAGGCTTCACCCACGACGATATACAGGCCCATTTAGTCTAAAACATTCCTTACGCTTTACATGCCCACTTAGTCTAAAAAATTCCTTACGCTTTACATGCCCACTTAGTCTAATATACTCTGTTTTGAGCTTTACGACCCACTTAGTCTAATGCATATGATATTCTTCTATTTTGTAGCTTTACGGCCCTACCTGGTCTCTTCCTTCTTTTACGTTTGAGCTTTACGGCCCTCTGCTCCGTTGCGGTTTGAGCTTTATCACCCACTTAGTCTTCTCCATCTACGCTTTACCACCCACTAAGTCTTCTCCATCTACGCTTCACCACCCACTTAGTCTTCTCCATCTACGCTTCACCACCCACTAAGTCTAATGCATATAATACTTCTCTATTCACAATTTCTATCTTACAACTTCGATGGTGCAGGCAACTTGGCAAACTCCCTCACCACAATCTCACATTCAACCTCTCTACACAGATTCTTCTTCTTCTTAGGTTCCACATTTTGCAGCAGAGTCAGCCCACTGGATCTCTCCAGCGCCTCCACTGGCACCTGGAACTCTTTCAGTGGGACACTGTTAGGAATCACGGCATTGGGCATCACAAATGCACCCACCGACAGGTCTCCGTTGTTACTACCATCGTCGCACACAACCAATTTGAAAAAATGGGTTGGCACCGCAATGTTAGGTGGGTTCCCGATAACTTCGTACGTGACACGGTACTTGCCGTCGTCACACAGCTTTGGTAGGTAAAGTGGGCCTGTGAGAATGCGAACGTTCTTGAACTTTTTAGTCAAATCTCTGGTGAATGTTTCAAAAAACGCCCAGTAGTCCCTGTTAAACCCATCGCCCACCTGAGGACACATGTTGGTTAGGTAGAACGTCTCGTCCATGGCCAGCTGGTTGAACTTGGCATTGGCAGCTGGCGCCTGGTGCCCACGATCGTAGCCTGATCTAAAATAATCCTTCAGTCTGCCTCTGAACTGCGGTGGGATCTGCTCGTCCTCCTTGAAAACACTCTTCTTTCTGTCCACTTGTCCCCCGTTCCGCAAACTCTCTGCCGTCAGGTGCTCTAGCACCCAGTACGGGTTACGCTTGGCTCTGTCGTAACAGCTGATGAACTCCTGTCTGTTCTCCAGATCGTGGATTGGTCCTGGAAACCCGTACTTGAAGAACGCTCCTGGGTTCACAATAGGCCCTCCAGCCACCACACTACCGCTGCTGGCACCGCCTGTCGTGCTGATGGATGATGGGCTGCTGCTGCCTGTGCTGCTGCTGTTGCCGGTTTTGGTCTCGGTTTTCCCCCAAAAAAAATTGGCCACAACCCCAGACACTCCTGCTAGCCCTGCTAGTCCTGCTGCACCAAATACCTGCTTGCTCATCTCGCAATAGTCGGTAATTCACAAAAGCTAACGGTAAAAAAACTTTTTTTTCACCAAAACGTCTGCTCTTACTGATCCATTACATAACAATCTGTTCCAGCTGCGATTTCTGCTCAGCTGTCAGAGAGCTGTTGATGATGTCCTTGCAGATGGATGGGTGGAACTGCAGCAGTTGTAGCAGCTTTTGTTGGATAAACTCCTGGAATTTGGATTCCCCATACTTGAAAATCAGTAAGCAGATCAGCAAATTAATTATTGCGTACAGTTTATCCTCCTGCTGCTCCTTCTTGAGCTGTTTAACATACACTATCAGTATCTCAATGATGATTCTTTGGTCAACAATGTCATCCTTCTTTAGCAGGATCTTAATCAGGATAGGTAAGAGAACTTTGAATGTGCTGTACTTCTCATTCACAATTACCAATTTAACTATCTTGACTGATATTGGAATCAGTTCCGGTTTGAAGAACCCTGAAATGATGATTTCTGATGTCTTGACATAGTCCTTCAATTCTATTTTATGGCTGAATTGCAGCTGGTATGTTAACAACCGGTTTAGCTGACTCATTTTGATCAGTGAGGCTTCTTGGAAAAAGTAATTCTCAACTCTAATATCCCCAATATTGTCCAAGATGTCTCCTATCAATGGAATCAGCTCGGTGACCAAGTCATCCTCACTTCCAAAACCCCTCAAAACTTCAAGCACAAACTCAATAAAGTTCAAGTACAAATCCTGTTTAATTAATTCTGGAAATTTGCAAATCATTCCATTGATCAATGTGATGGTGCTGAGAATCAACTCGGCATCAAAATCTGCTCCTGTAGCTTCGTTCTCGCCACTTAAAGTGCACTTCAAGCACTGGAACATCACACCAACTAATTCAAACAACTTGTCAACTTCTTCTGCTTCGTTAAATAAAGATGAAATTACTTTGATGGTAACTTTCTTTTCACAATTCTCTCCAGTCAACACAATTCTTTCCCAGATATTAATACATTCTCTGAAAATATCATCTTTGTAAATCATTTCATTCAACTCTTTAACCTTGACAATTTTGATGAAGTTGCTTATCAATGAAAGCTTGTCAATTTCGTTATTACTTCCAATCATCAAAAATCTTAAATTTTGAATAAAGATCATCAAATAGAACCCAACAACATCCTTGCCCAATAATTCATCAAATATGTGTCCCTTTTCCTCACTCAAGACTCCAATAACATTGACAAAATTAATCCAGCATTGTTTATTCAGTTCGTTAAGTTCGTCATAGTTATTCTCTTTATTCTTGGTATTAGCAACAACTGCAAACTCCTTCAAGTGAGAAACCCACAATGGCACCAGCATTTCTAGCTCTTCATCAACCAGTTGATCCAACTCCTCATCTTCAACTTCTTTATTACTATCATTTAATATCTTAACTTGGGCCCAAGAGTTTAATATGGATAAAATAACTCTTTTCTTACCAATTTCACTAGAAATTAAAACATCATTTAATTTAAACTCTTCTTCCCCTTCCCCTCTGTCGTTATTTAAATCCTTCAATGAATTAACCAAAATCTTGGAAATTCTAGTTAATTTATTCAGTTTGATTATTTTGAATCCAATAAATTTGGAGATAACTTCTAGGGCTTTACTCGCCAAAATTGGAGTACTGTTGATTTGAAATGCTGGAACTAATGCTGATGTAATTTGTGCTTGTTCTTGCTCTAATATCGACATTTGTGGATATAATGGATCTTTGAATTTGGAGAAAATAGTGATAATGTCATTCAATAACTCAATACCTAAAATTCTTAATTCTAAGATTTCAGAAGTTGATGAAATAAAGGATATTTTGATCAATTCTGAAACTTTGGCCGAAAGTTCTTTTCTTAACTTTTCATCCTGTTGGTTTAATAAATTCTTTAGAAACTTCAAAATATTCAATTTAAACCTCCAATTAACCGTTTCACCATTCTTTATATCTTCATCTTCATCCTTTTTAGTGATACTTTGTAATTCTTCATCTGTCACATTAACTTCAACTTTTTTATTCTTGTATTTGTTCAATACCTTCTCATTATTATTGAATACCACCAAATACAACTGCTGTTTGTTTGAATTAAACAGTTTGATCAACTTTTCAAACCAGTTGATATCAAAAGTAGAGTTCAGCCATTCATTGATTAACTTGTTAATTGTTACGCTGTTTGGATAAATTTCTAAATAAATCCAAATAAATGACTCAACTTCTTTTAAGAATGATTTATCCGATCTAATTTTGATCAACTGATATAATAACTCCAAACTTGCTTTTATTATAGCCTCAGACGTTGTAACCGGAAATATTTGTGTTTGTTCTTCATGATTATTGAAAGTTAAATTTGATCCTATTGAATCAATCAAGTTAGTTCTTAAATTAAATTCAAGAATTGAAACAACCTCTTTGAAATCTATAATATTTTCATCATAAATTATCAATTGCTGTAATAGATTTAATATTTCAATTTGAATTGATGAATTTGATAAATAATCATTATTGAAATAAATCAATCCAATGACCAAATTCTTAATAATTTGCTTATCAAATTCATTTAATTCCTTAATTTCTGGTCCTAAACTTGAGATCAGTGAATTCAATATCTTACTTATAGCAAAACTTGAATCTATGTTGCTCAAATTAATATTTGAATTTTCAAAATTCTTATTGAAATTACCAAATTTATCAGAAATTGTAAAAACTGATAAATTATTCAATATTTTTAACCCAATTGATTTATTTATAGCCACGTGATTGTCAATCATTGTTGCAATGGCAATAACACTCCAGGAATGAATCTTTGGATGAGAATCAAAACTTAACTCATTCAAAACCTCAAAAATCTCTTTGAAAAAATTCTTTGATGAGTTGAATTTATGAATTTTACTTAAAATCAACAAATTAAAAACTCGATCATTTGAATCATCAACTTCCATTATCTTTTTAATTAAGATTTGAACCTGTTCCTCTATTAGATTATTGTTTTCTAGCTTGGATATCAGGACTCCAATTGAATCGGAATTCAAATTTAATAAATATTTGGTTGGATTAATGTTGTAAATGATTTGTAAAGTTTCAAATAAGTAAATAATTATTGAATGGTCTAATTGCAAACCTTTTTTGTTAAGATTAGATAACATTCCATGAATTGCAATTGACGAATTGATCAGAATAATCTTTAAGTAATTTTCTTTTGAGTTTTTATTATTTAAAATAAAGGTTCTTAGATTCTCAATTAAAGACAGTTGGACCTTTGTTGTCAAATAAGGGAAAACTAATGAAAAGATTTCTATTGAATGATCAATTTTTGATAATTTTGTTATGATGGGGAATCTCTTCTTAATAGAGTAATTTGATTGGTATAATGTACAAAAGTAATCTTCATCCAAGGATGTTGACATTGGACAAATTAAAAGATTTTCTAATTGATCAAACCATAAGGAACTTTGTAATGGTGATTTCAAAAACTCTTTTGATTCAATTGAATTCTTTGGTACATCAAATTCATCAATCATTGAGTGTTTTATCAATGTCGATGGAAATTTAATTGATAATTCATCAATTTCAAACCCATTAAATTTACTTGTCAATCCATTAAATAAAATTGTGTCATTTTCAGCAATATCAAATTCGTTTTCATTTGCTTTAATGGTTGAACTATCAAAATGTAATAACTTGGCAAAATTCTTGATAACTTGAATCATTATCAAACTATTGAAATCTTCTTTAATAAATGGAATCAATTTAATATAAATTTGCAATATTCTCTTTTCTAGTAAATCTATTAAATATTCCAAATCTTTTTTCAAATGCTTTTTACTGCTACTATTATCGCTGTATTTAAAGTACTTGATAATTTCATATTTTGAATCCATTAGTTTTGAAAATTTAGTAATTAACTCATTGTCGATATCGAAATTGTTCAAATAATTCAAAATACTTGTTAGCAAATGAACATCAATATCCAGAAGTCTTTGTAAATCGTTAACTGAACTTTTTGAGTCGGTGATTAACTTAAAATTATTGATTTCAAATATTTGGTTGATCGCTAATGAATATTCATTGATAACTGAATTGTCACTATAATTAAATGATCCAATCAACACAACAAAACTTGTCAATGATTTATAATAAGTAGTGTTGTCATTATAGTTCGATACACTGTTTGAAGTTAAATTAGGTAATATCAATTTCAAAATATTGTTAATCAAGTTAACTGAAACATAATCTTTTTTTGCAATTGAAAATAATCTTGATAATATCAATGATAAGCCATGAGTTTTAACAAAATGTAACGTTTTCCCCTGTCCCTGTTTAAAATTATTGGATAATTCATTGAATGAATTTTCCATTAAATTTGGTATCAATTTAGGAAAATTAGATGATAATTTAACCAAAATCTCAATACTTTGAATTCTAATTTGGAAATTGGAACATGTAGAAAGTTTTAATAATGAAATTTGATAAATTTCTAAATCCATTTCTGATAGATTGAATAAATTATCTAACAAATGATCTAAAATATTCAAAACTGGTTTAATTTTTAAGTGATTTAGTTTTTTTTCATCATTAAAATTCAAATAATTCTTGAATAACTTATCAAACAATAACCTTTGGTTTGAATCACCAATGAATTTCAGCATTTTCTTACAAATATAATCCAAATGGTTCAATATCTTTGATATTTCATTTGAATTGTTTTGTAGAATTCTTTCATGACTGAAAAAATTCAATAGATAATTCAGAATATTCAAGAATTCATTGTTTAAGAATTCATAATTTTTAGCAAAATTAATTGAAATGAATTGAATTATGGATTCAATCACTGAAACCTCAACAAAGTTATCTCCTTCAATGTAAAACTCAATAAAAATACTAAAAATTGTTTTCAAGTCATAGTTAAACAGAATTAATAACTCTGCCAATGTAGTTGAAGCTGACGTTCTTATCAGTTTTTCCTTACTTTTCAAACCATTGAGAATTATAGGTGATAAATGTTGCTGGAATTGTGAGCTATCAGTTTGGATTTGGAAAAATTGCCAAACTTTCCAATAATTGGCTGTTAGAATAACTGAGCAATTTTTACTTTCAATTTGACTTTTAAACAGTTTATTGAATCTTGTAATCAAAGAGTCATCAATGAACAGTTTATAATCTCCTGAATTCTTGCAGATGGCAATAACCAGCTGTGATAGGTTGATTGAATACGAAGAATTGTCGTCTGGATTTCTCTTCAAAATTCTTAAACTCGTCAGTAAAGTCAATGGGATGAAAGAAGTGATCTCGTGTCCAAAATTCTCATACAGGCAAGTCAAAATCACAACTGAAAGCTCTTTTAAGGCTGAATAAGTTGCTAATTTCTTCTTGTTGTTGGCGTCCTGTGCTAAAATATTGACAAATTTAGTCGCAGTGTCAAACAATTTCCCCTTGTTAAACATCAGCAGTTTAATATAGTTCTTCGCAATCGCCAATCGTATTTTCTGCGTGACTAGCTGCTCTAGCAAGCTCTTATTCTTGTCATCATGGAAGAAATCTATCTGAGAGCTCAATTCAGTGAACAATTTCTGCTCTTGTTCTTTGTTTTCTATTGTTTGAGAAAAAAAACTTGTGTGATATGCAAGCAAATGATGTACCGCGCTTTCCTCAGAAAGCAATGGTTGCAAACGACTGAATTCCATGGCCTCAAACAACTAAAACTTTAATATCAACCAGACAACAACAACTGAAAAATCGTTTTTGTTACGTTTTAGGAATTTCTATAAAAAATGGTATTTGGTAATTGCTTATTAATAGTGTTGCCCTGGCTATAATTGTTGGTTCAATAAATACAGCTCGTAAAGCAGCTAGAAAAGTGGCAGTTTACACTTGAGCAGTCTTTTAAGGCAAGTATCATCGGTCTAACTTGACATTGACGCGTCAAAACTGGCGTTAAAACTATAAAAACACGCTTTTTCAGCAAATTTTTAAAAATAAAAACAAAAAAAAAGTGAGATTTAACTTTCAACTAATATCACCTACAGAGCCTTCAAGATGAACATTTCCACAGCCAAAGCCACACATTACACAGCTAATAGCGTCCCATGCCAGATAAAGTTTACAGGTGAGCATCAAAAGGTGTCGCAATACCTTAAAAAGACTGAAAATAATGACGAAATAGTCACTTATATTAGAGGGTACAAACTGCATGGAAAACCTTTAGTGAACAAAGAATTGAAAGGGTACTTGGTGTCTAAAGACTTACATAGCGACGACCTGCAGAGCCATGGTACTATTGATGAACTTATTTACTTTGAAAGAGACGGTGTAGAGGTCAAAACACCAGCACAAATTAACGAATTATTACAACTATCAAACATAGTGAGTCTAATTTATTTAAATGTATATAAACTTTATTGATCTAAACTAACATTCAACAGATACATGGAGAATGATAAAACCAATGTGTATAAAAGAATTCAATTGTTAACAGCATCAAAAATTGCAGTAAATGGAGGATTAATTCCATTCCAAATCTTGAATTGTGCCACACCCTGGTGAACAAGCATTTCCTCACCTGGAATGATATCCCAATTGTATTTCTCTTTTGCTAATTCCATGATTGGGGTGATTCTTGGTTTATAAGCGCAGTCTAACAGTTTTGGTGTGAATCCATTTGATTGACTGTTATTGAAACCTTTGTTTAAGATTCTTTCCAGTTTGTTGATGAAAGTTGGCTCAATTGGTTTATCGCTTGGAATACAGCTCACAACAATAGACACTGGCTCTGACTCTTCGATTTGTTCTAATGAGTCAATAATCTCAATATTGAATTCAGCTGGGAATGCAGCTTTAATTGATTCCAATTTCTCAACAGTTCTATTGATCATGAAAATCTTTTTACATCCAATATCGTGTAGTGCATAGACGGCTGCTCTTGAAGTACCACCTGCACCAACAATCAACCCATTGACCTTGCTATTGGTCAATGTTGGAATTCCGTTCTTGATTAACGATTCTTTAATTCCAATCCAATCTGTGTTATCACCTCTAAATTTACCGTCTCCTAGTGGAATAACAGTGTTGACTGCACCAATGAATTTCGCAGATTCAGTCAATTCATCCATTAACTCAATAATGTCTAATTTTAATGGGATTGTAACGGCACATCCACCAAATGATTTGGATTTAATCAACTTAGCAATTTCCTTGATGTCACTTGTTTCAAATTTTTCAAAACTATGTGGTAACCCTAAGATATCAAATCCTGTTTGGTGTAAAATTGGTGATTTAGAATGAGAAATTGGTTCTCCAATGATATAAAATTTCTTTGCAAAATCTTTACCAATTGAAAAATAAATTGAGTTAATTTCTTTGATTGTTAACTCACTCTCTTCTTCTTGGTTATTCTTTTTCTCATAAACAATTGGTGTTAAAATCTTGTTAATGATCTTCGAAAAAATTCCATAATTATTTATGTTGTAACAAATCAAATTAGTTTCATTCAAATTTTTAACATAGTTTGCCAATTTCAAGTTGTCATCAAATTCACTGGCATGTCCAATTAACTTGATTAATTCAACATTCAATTGTTTTCCAATCTTGTAGTAATCTTGGAATTTTCTTAACTGATTGATATATTTATCTTCCTTATTGGATGTATAAACTCCAATGATTTTTGATTTCTTTTTAGATTCTAAAATTTCTAAGAATTTTGGAATTGGTAAAGTTAAATCAATTGTAACAAAATCCATTCCATTCTTGAAACCTAATAAAATCAATGACTTATATTTCGCAAAATCTTGGATTTTAGAATAGTTAACAGTAAAAATACTTGGTAAGTCAGTAAATTTTCTTAAAACTGAAATCTTTGATTCAATCTCGTGATTTGATAATTCACCATCTTCAATGATTAACTCAATCGCATTTGCTCCGTAGCAGTTACGTTCTAAATGTAATGATTCTTCCAAAACATCCTGTAATTTGATTTGGTAGACAAAGGATCTGTTGGAGTTTTGAATCAAGTCATTTGTAGAGTTGAAACCAACAATTTTTAAGATGAATTTCTCAAAATTTTCTCTTAATTCAATGAATTCTTCATTCTTCAAACAGAATGGTGAAAACCAGTGATAGTTAGAACATTCCTTATAGAAAGGTTCTCTAAATTCCCAAACTTTTTGAATCTCTTCAATAAATCTTGGTCTTGTAGTGTCTTCTGATAAGAATTGAACGGTGTTATCAATATTTCTTTCAACATGTAAAACATTTCCATTGTTTGAAATGTAATCCTTCAACAGTTTTCTTGCAGTTTCACTTTCAACAATTCCACCACCAGTTGAAATAATATGGTTTTTTGGATATTTTGTCAAGACTTTTTGGAAAATTTCATCTTCTTTTGTTCTAAATAATTCCCAGCCATTGACTTTAATGAATTCTTTAATATCACCATTTTCTGATTCAAAAACTTGATCCAAGTCGATGATTTGATAACCTAGTGAAGATGAAATCCATTTACTTAATGTAGTTTTACCTGCAGCTCTCATACCAATGATAATAATAGAATTTGAGTTGATAACTTGGTTATCAGTAGTAGCTTCATTATCAGTGACAGGCTCAAATCCATCTAACTTACAATTCAACTGAGAATGTAAAACATCCCACCAACCTGGCCAAGTTTTACCAGTGCAATGTCTCTCTTGAATACAAACTGGACCTTTTGGAACCAGACCTGCAATCAAAGAGAAACTCATTGCGACTCTATGATCATCATAGGAAAAGACACCACCTTCCTCGGTTGGGACTTTCAATTGGTTTAATTTAACACCATTGATTGAGATACCATCCTCTAATTCATTTGCAATAACACCAAATTTATGCAATTGATGAACCATAGCAGCAATACGATCACACTCTTTAACACGTTGGTTTGCAATACCAACAATGTTAGTAGTATGATCACCATTTGGACCTTGGGCCACTGCAGCTAAAACAGACGCAGTTAAAAATGCATCAGTCATTGGCTCCATATCAATTAAAGGTAATGGTTTCAATTGACCTGGAGGTGGACCAGTAACTGTTGTTGAAGTTTCGGTTTGTTCAACTTTACAACCCATTGGTCTTAGAACATCGACAGCAAATCTTGCATCACCTTGTAATGAAGAAGAACCAATGTTTGGAATGGTAATAGTTGAGCCAGTCAATGCAGCAAAGGCTAAAGGATAAGTTGAAGATGACGCATCAGATTCAATTTCAAAAGTCTTTGGAGCTTTGTATTTACCTGTTGGGATTTTATAGACATAATTGTCTAGTTTTTCAACAACAATACCAAACTTTTCCATTAATGCAATGGTCATATCAATGTATAAAATTGAAATTGGTTTACCACCAACTAATTTTAAAGTGATTGGACTTTCTGCATATGGAGCAGCCATTAATAAAGAAGAAACATATTGAGATGAAATAGTTGCAGCTAACTCAATCTCACCACCTTTGATTGCTTTAGTTGAGATTTTCAAAGGTAATGAACCTTTGTTGTTCAAGTACTCAATTTCTGCACCGTTTGAAACTAATGCATCAACTAAAGGACCAATTGGACGTTCTTGCATTCTTTTGTTACCTGTTAAGATGGTGAAGTCTTGTTCACCAGTTTTAACTAAAGTTGCAACAGAGGTTAAGAATCTTGAAGCAGTACCTGCGTTACCTAAATATAACTCTTTGGAACAACTTGACAAATCACCTCCGTTACCTTTGATGATCAAAGTTTCTCCATTATTTTCCCAAGAGATCTTTGCACCTTTTAATAAACTGATAGCGTTCAACATGTGCTCAGTGTCATCTGAGTGTAATAAGTTTGTGATTTTACATTCACCTTCACTTAAAGCTGCTAAAACTAGAGCTCTGTTTGAAATTGATTTGGAACCTGGTGGAGTTATAGTTTTAGAAAAGTTTGATTTATTTTCAAAAGGATAAACCAAGACTTGGTCAGTTAAAACAAATCTTAAATCTTCATCATTAACATAAGAAGCTGATTTTTCATTGCATTCACCAATTTTCTTCAAAATAACCACTTTTTTCTTTGCACCATCATTTTTCTTGTCGATAGCCATTTTCTTCAATAATAAGTCAACTGGAGTCTTCTTACCATTTGTTAACTTTTTAACGGTTTTGTCATCAACAGAAACTGGCAACCCATAGGCTGTGAAAATTTTGTATAATCTTGCAACAGCCACTGGAGAGAGGATCCCTAAATAACGGGACAGCTCAGCTTCCTTAATACAACCAATGGCAACACATTCACCGTGTAAGATGTTTGGTGTCAAAATAGCCTCGTAGGCATGGCCAATTGAGTGTCCAAAATTTAGTAAATTTCTTAATCCACCTTCTCTTTCGTCTAAAGAGACAACTTCAGCCTTGACTTTGATTGAGTTCAACACCAGTTTGAAAACATGGTCCTTGATTGGAGTCAAATCAGTGTTACCATTCGCATCTCTTTTGTTGATGGTGGACAAGAACTGAGATGAATTAACTTCCAGTCTTTTGAACTCAACCTCGTCCCAGATAGCTGCAGTCTTGATGACTTCTGAGATACCGTTGATGAACTCTCTGACTGGTAGGGTAGACAAAAAGTCCAGGTCAACAAAGATGTACTTTGGTTGCCAAAAAGCACCGATGAAGTTCTTGCCCAGTGGGGTATCGACGGCAGTCTTACCACCAATTGACGAGTCAACCATTGCTAGCAAGGTGGTTGGCACTTGCACCACACGCACACCTCTCATGAAGGTGGCAGCCACAAATCCAATCATGTCACCGATGATACCACCTCCAATAGCGACAATCAGTGTGTCTCTTGTGCAGCCATTTAGCAGCAGGAAATCTTCAATTTCCGCCTTTTGCTCACGAGTCTTGTTGATTTCGCCCGGGGAAACGACATACGACAGGATTCTCGAGCTGGAAGGGATCTTGGACTCGAACTTGCTGATGAAGGAAGCCAGGTGACCTTTGGCCTCGATGTGAGAATCGGTAATTAAAACATAAGTTGATGACGGTTCGTTGACCAGCAGCTCGTCCACAATGTGGTCTTGCAAACCAAACCCAACATGGATTGTCTCCTTGCCCAGAATGCTGACTTTCTCGACAGTCATTGTAGCAGCGCTCTCAAAAAGACAACTTTGTTTACTTAACAAGAAAAAACGTTGCAACATGTTGAGAATTTTGCGCGTGAGTCAAAAGCTGTGAGCCGGTCACGTGTGGATCACGTGATACTTATTTTATGTCACGTGCAATGTATCACGTGATTGCCGAATTTTCAGGTGGAAATTTTCGCCTCGCTGCGTTTTGGTTTTCGTGCTGGTTCAGTTTGGGATTGTTCGGCGTGGGGTTTGTGGGGAAGGGCGAATTTTTGTACTGGAAAGGTGCCTATTTCAGTTTAACTACTTTTCACCCGATTTTGTTTACTTATTTAGTGTGTATTATTTGTAATAAAACGAAAAGACAAAATTACTCATTTTACAAACAAACAGTCAAATCTTAGTATACCGAGCGCTACAGAGCAGAATGACCAGCGAGGTTGTGCACCAAACGAAAAAAATCAAGCTTTGCAGCTGCAGCACCAAGCTGCTGGAGTTTCCTCACGAGTTATGGGTGTTAATCTTTAGTCATTTGGACCCAAAGGATTTAACTAATTTGTCACTTTTGAACAGCAAGTTCAATGCCGTGCTGAAACCGTACATTTTTAACCACTTGAAGCTTGACTGGATGCAGGTTCTGGACAGACTAGACGAAACAAATAGAATCAGCCAGTTTGTGGAGACAATCGAGATAGTGGAGCCGAGCTTGCACAATGAATGGAACTACAAGTTTGTGAATCTACTGAGCCAAACCCGCTTCAGCAACCTAAACACCTTCATCATAACGATATCCAACTCATCCAACTTCCTCAAGTACAATGAACCTTTGGCAAACATCACCAACTTGAAAATCATAACTGTCAATAACAATGAGTCCAACTTCAATCTGAACCACCTGAAGAACTTTGTCAATCTGCAAGTGTTGACGATTGACGGGTTCCTGATCGACTTTGAGAAGGAGGACCTGAAAGACATTCAGTTTCAGCTGAAGACACTCAACTTGATCAACTGTAAGTGGAATTATCCGTTTAAACTGAGCACTTTTGGGTTCAATTCTATAGAGAACCTGAATCTGGTCTATTCCAACAGCTTCATTTTGAGCGAGAGGTTCAGAGAGTTTTTGAACAACCCCAACCTGCCGAACCTGACAAACTTGACTATACAGAATAACAACTACAACAACAAACTGCACATAACGTTTAAAATATTGATCTTCTTGAAGAATATCCCAAATCTCAAGAAACTGTACCTGATAGGGAACATCTACAATGAGTCCATCAATCACTTCACTTTCAGTGACATTGAGAACATCAGATCCGCGAAATACCTCATGAATGTCAACAATGTCAAGATATTCTACTCGAAATTTGTTAGCTGAGTTGGTGAAGGAGCTGGTTGATCCAGGCGAGAAACTTCCAGCTGGGCGGGATTTCCAGCTGGGCGGGATTTCCAGCTGGGTGGAATAAAAGTCCAAACTCGGGAGAAGATTATGAATTAATGATTTTATGATACTGTTAGTAGTTCTGTGGTTACTGGTTGTAGGTTGTTGCAGTCCAAATTAGTGACTTTACCATACTTTTAGTAGTTTTCTGGTTAGCTGTTTGTAATTTGTAGTCTTAGGTGATATCTGGTGAAAAAGCTCAGCTACAACCTCAAATTTTATCAACTAAACGAAATTTTATTTTATTTCAACATAAAAAACATAAAACTAAAGGCGAAAAAAACTCCATAAACTAAACCAAACCAAACACATCAACAACCAAGCATGAAGTACTTAATTTCCAAGTTCGCTGACCCAATTTTTGGTATCTCGGTTGGTGCTATCAGCTACTACGCCTACGAGACCAAACTGCACAGACCCAAAGGCCATAACTTGAATGAACTAATTGCGAAGTACTTTAATAAAAGTTCCTGAAAAGGTGTTCTACGTACATACGCATAGCGGATAAATCAGAGTATATAAAATGCATGGAATAGATGAAATAATGAACTAAAAGTAGTGCTGGACCAGGACATGGTCACACAAACAGAAATGAGCTTTTGAATTTATCAATTCCGCCAGCTGGGATGTCTTTGTTGACGCTTTCCAGCAGCGATATCAGCCCGTTCCAAACGTTTTCATCCAGTTCCACAGTCTCCACGTCCTTCACGCTCTTCTCCTTCTCTATCTGGTCTGTGGCACTGGTGTAAAACAGCTTAATTGCGTTCTCTGAGCTGAAGTTCTTCGTTTTGAACTCGACACCGGTATTAACCACCCAGATCAGCAGCTGGTGCCCCTTCTCTCCATAGCTAAAGATCAGGTACCTCACAGCTAGCTCAACAACGTTCTCAAGTATCAGATTGTAGATATACTGATTTGTGGAGAATAGCTGGTTGTTCAGGCTTATGTTCCACTTCATTATTTTGGTCAGCTGCGAAGCTGCATCTATAGAGTGGCAGGCGCAAGCAGTGGATGAGTTGGTCAAAATGTACGAGGATGATATGAGAATTGAGTTTGGCAATGGTTTCAACGAAAATTTGCTCAAGTCGTACAGTTTGTTGTCTAGCGGCTTGTGGCAGTGCCAGTAGTCCAGCAGCTCATGCCAGTGCTCAGACGGTAGCTCGTTAATATGCTCAACGTCGGTCAGGATCATTTGATTACACTTTAGGCATTTTATGCTGCCAATTGATGATTTGAATTCGTTCTTGCCCCACTTCACACCAACCTCTGACGGTATGTGCTGTGCCTCCAGCGGAAGCCGCACAAACAGCACGCACTTGTTCTTACTCTTATCAATTTTGACCAGCTTATTGAGCGTTTCATTGGGTACTAAGACTGGTTCTTGTGGTAGCTCGATGGTTGTTATCAGCTTTTCATCATTTATTACAAACTTTAGCTGTGTTTTGGACTCCTGGAAAACCCTGAAACTGACAATTTCTGCATCAGCTTCTACCACGACTGAAATAGCTTTGATCCTCTGCAAAATCTCGACCAAGAACTTCATTTAGCTATGCTCAGCTTGAAGTGAAAAATCAAAAAAAAAAAAAAAAAAAAATTACGCCAAACGGTTTACGCCAAATGTACAAATAAGGAAAGCACGTCAAACTTCCCAATCAGGTAGTATTGTTCATAGTAAATAATTTGACGCTATCGGACGGAATTAATGTGATTTATCGATAAACGTTATTTACGTTTTACATCTTACATATACATATAATGGAATTTAGTTTAAAATAAAGAATTTTAGTGTTTTGCTTCTATTGTTGGTAAGAAACTAACTCTGCGAAGAGACTTAACCAGGTATTCAAGAGAAAACAGGCACAATGTTTGAGCACGATAAAGATGAGTTTCCTGAAGGTGGTTATGGGTATTTTGTTGTGTTTGCCGAATGGCTTATAATGGCTTGCTCATTTGGTATGATTAACTCGTTTGGGGTGTACCAGACATACTACACAGAACAAGCGTATACCAACGAGAGTGTCTTCAGAATATCACTTATTGGCTCGTTGCAAGTCTTTTGTATATATTTTTTTTCCATACTGACAGTGACACTGATGCACTACTTGGGTCCTCAAATGACAGTTGCAATTGGCATTATAATCCAGGTTTTTGGTTATATGATGGTTTCAATAACCAATGCAATATGGCAATTGTTTTTGGCTCAAGGTTTGGTTATCGGGTTCGGTGCTTCATTGATCTATTCTCCTGGCATGATTGTGTTATTGCAGTATTTCAAGAAAAAAAGAGCTTTTGCTCTGGGTTTTAGCTCTGCTGGAAGCTGTATTGCTGGTGTCTATTTCCCAATTGCTATCAGAAGACTGATCAATGAAGTTGGGTTTGGCTGGACCAACAGAATCATTGGGTTTATCTACCTGGCTGCTGGTACTGTGATGGTTGCTGGGATGAGACCAAGACTGTCCCTGAAATACGACGCGGAGAAGTATGGCAAAGGAAACCTCCTAATGGTGCATTTTGATGTGTTGAGAGATTGGAAGTTTATTGTGCTGATATTTGGAAACTTTTTAGGTTTCTTTGGATTGTTTCCAGGCTTATTCTATACAGACCTCTATGCTTATAGATTACAGCAGAAACTTAACAGCACATTCCTTGAACCTCAGTACTACTTGTCAATCTTGAACGCAAGTTCTGCATTTGGTAGAATCTTGCCAGCAGTTGCAGGTGATTACTGGGGAAGAATGAATATGCTTTTTCCATTCCTGACACTAGCAGGAGTATTTCCATTTGCATTATGGATTCCTTCTTCAGAGTCTACAGGTGTCTTTCTGGCATTCTGTGTCACCTGGGGCTTTTGTTCAGGTGTGTTCATCTCACTATACCCAGCGTTGGTGACTCAATTGCATGGAATTGAACATAATCAAAGCAGAATGTCGTTATTCTTCACCATTGGGTCAATTCCTGCACTGTTTGGCCCTATAATTTGTGGTTCCTTTGTCCCGCAATCTAAAGGAAGTGGTAGTAGTACGGAAGGCTTTGACAAAGTTGCTATTTTCACTGGTGTGATGCTGCTTGCATCAGCTGCCGTGGAACTAGCTCTAAGACTCGTCCACACTAGAAAATTAACCAGCAGAATTTAGCCCATGCAAACGGGTTTATTTGGTTATCAAGTTTGGCATTAGCCCCATCATTTGACAGACACCAAGTTTGGTGCTAATTTGAGCGGTCAGCTGACATTCTTGTAAATAAAAATGCTCTTCGTCAACATTTAGTTAATAATTTTTAATGAATAATTGCTTAACTTTGTGGGTAGTTTTCTCAGCCAGTGGTTGCTTGAATACTAAGACCAACTGCGCAAACTGAAATCTCTTTTAGCTGGACTACGGATATTTTGGGACATTTAAAGATCTTCTGACGGTTACTCAGTACGGTCAATGCATCAATTAACTGTATTTGTCTGTTTACTGTAAATACAAAAATTAGTTTAATTCCAACGTGGTGCGTAATGGAAAACGTGTGTCTTGGTTAGCATTTTCGTGTGCTGTTTGGGACGGGAATCGTTTTTAAGCGGGTTTTGGGTATATCAAAATTAACAATTTCAATTTACCGCCACATTTCCCCAGTACTCAATTGACAAAAAACCGTTAGAACCGTTACAAAAAGTACTGATTAGTTCACCCTCAATTCCCAAACAGCACAAGTTAATCAAACTTATTGATTAAACTGGCAACGTTTTTCCCGTTATTGTTTTTACTAAGCTGCAAGTTTATGTAGGTGTTATATGCAATTCAACGGTTGGCATACTGTAATTGATTTTGTAATTCAAGATGCCAGTCAAGAAGTGTATAAAAGGAAGAGTTTCTGCGTTTCATGGGCCTGTTCAAAGCCTACAATTACCTACAAAAGCGTAAAAAATGCTTTCAATTACTATTCTCGCAGCTCTGGCAGCAGCCGTTAACGCAGTCTCATATGACCAAAAATCAGTTGAACAGTATGAGTTATTCCGTTTCCTTGGTGGTACCGGACCATATGTGTCTCACAGAGGGTTTGGTATTTCTCCAAAGACACCAGATTCATGTGAAGTTGTTCAAGCCCACGTTTTCATGAGACACGGTGAAAGATACCCAACAAAAGGAACAGGATCCAGCGAGAAAAAACTGTACAACAGACTGAAGCAGGCTAATGTAACCGAGTACACTGGGCCACTAGCATTTATCAAAGACTATGAATGGTTTGTGGGGCCAGACTCCAATTTTGAAAAAGAATCATACAAAGGTAGATATTCCGGTTTGGCTGATGCTTACAACTACGGAACCATCCTCAGAGAGCAGTACTCTCACCTATACGATGGTAAAACTGTTCAGCCAATCTTTAGTTCTTCTCAGCAAAGAGTTGTTGACACTGCACATGCATTTGGGGAGGGATTCTTTGGTTTGGATTACGACACCTTAGGGCACTTGGTTGTGATTCCAGAAAATGCAACCCAAGGTGCAAACACTTTGACTTCACATGATGCATGTGTGAACTTTGATGGGGATGCAAACGATGACATTATCAATGAGTTTGACCAGTCTTACCTGAACGTATCAGCAGCAAGGCTGAATAAACTGAGTCCAGGATTCAACATTTCAGCAGACGATGTCAGCACAATGCTTGCGTACTGTGGATTTGAGCTGAATGTCAGAGGTGAGTCCAAGTTTTGTGACATTTTTGAGCAAGACGAATGGATCAACTTTGGGTACTCGAAAGATTTAGGGTACTATTATTCAAACGGACCAGGTTACAACTTATCGATCCCATTAGGTTCAGTGTATGTGAACAATACCTTGACACTGATGGAAGATACTTCATACCCATACAATTTGACCTTTTCGTTTTCTCATGACAACGATCTCATGACTTTTGTCACTGCCTTAGGCTTGTTTGATGACTACTTATCACCAGAGTACGTGGACTTCCATTCAGTGTTCCACTCATCAGAAATCGTTCCAATGGGAGGCAGAATGGTTCATGAGAAGCTGTCATGCACTGTTGCTAACAAGACAGACTCTTTTGTGAGAATTGTGCTGAACGATGCTGTCATTCCAATTCCAGGATGCCAGGACGGGCCAGGGTTCTCTTGTTCCCTAGCTGGCTACAAGGACAACTACAGAGAAATGCTGGGAAACCAGACTTATACCCAAGCTTGTGGCGTGAACTCAACTCTGCCACAGTACAACACCTTCTACTGGGACTTTAACTCGACCCAGGTCTCACAATGAGTGATTCTGCACTAGCTGTTTTGTCCCACAATGAGTGATTCTGCACTAGCTGTTTTAGTTGTGTACACAATGAGTGATTCTGCACCTAGCTGTTTTAGTTGTGTACACAATGAATGTGATCGGTTTTTCTATTAGTGTTTTCAGGTAGTGTATGTTAGGTGTAGTTCTGACCTGTAGCGGTGGCTGTCAATGCTCAGAAAAAGAGTAGGCGGTGCATGCCATTACTGAGATCGTTCTTGATGCCCAGGAGTTGCACAGGTGGCTAATTAATACAATCCAACATGATGAGATGGCTCAACACACAAACAGTTTGCTAAACCTGGCAATGGTGCGCTGGAGCTACTCCTGCTACTGCTGCAGCCTAAACGCTGCTACGTCACGTGATTCCCTAATCACATGACCAGCAATCACGTGACACGCTAGCTGCTTTGCCTGAAAACCAAAATAAACAGAAACCAGCAAACGCACCAAACACCCGCCAACCGCACGATGGACGTTGCTAAGCTGCTGGAGTTCCCAATCGACTTTCCGAGCCAGAGATTCGTCTACAACCTGTCGACCAAGCTGGTCATTCTGAACGGGATCGTGTCGTTTCTCATTGGCTTCACCACGCAGAATATCGACTATTTTGTATACTTTTTTGGGTTTTTCACGGTGATAATCCTGGCACTGACGCTGCCAGCGTTCCCGCAGTACAAGAGGGAGAAGCTCGACTGGTTCTCAATTGAGATTTCCAGCTGAGATGGCTGTTTATAGGCGCTAATTCCATTTATTTTATTTTTAGCTGTACTTTTCACTTTTACATTTTGCCCCAAGCTTAAGGAGAAAGAAAGAATGTTTTTAGGGTTCGATCTGTCGACGCAGCAGCTCAAAGTGGCTGTTCTGGACCGGAACCAGCAGGTGCTGGACACTTTTGTTGTGTCTTTTGACTCAGATCTGCCGGAATTCAAGACCAAAAAGGGAGTCCACCAGGATGGGGACGAGATCACCGCGCCTGTGGAGCTTTGGCTCCGGGCCATTGACCTGCTCTTCAGCAGGATGCAGCAGCAGCAGTTTCCCTTCGACCAGGTGGTGGGGGTCTGCGGGTCGGCTCAGCAGCACGGCTCAGTCTACTGGAACGACAGGGCCGGGTCCATACTGGCGAATTTGCGGGAGCTAGGCGACCTGCGGGACGCCCTCAGCTGGCCCAGCGCGCCCAACTGGCAGGACCACTCGACCAACGACGACGTGCGCGAGTTCGAGTCCCGGTTCGGGCTGGAAAAGCTGGTGCACACGACGGGCTCCAGGAGTTATACGAGATTCACAGGCCCACAGATCCGCAAGTTCATCCGCACCAAGCCCGAGGTGTACCGCCAGACGGCCAGGATCAGCCTGATTTCCAGCTTCCTGACCAGCGTGTTTGTCGGGCGCCTGGTTGGGATCGAGGAGAGCGACGCATGCGGCATGAACCTGTATGACATTCCCAACCGGTGCTGGAGCGACGAGCTGCTGTCCATCTGCTCGTTCGACGAGCCCGATGCACTCAGGCAGAAGCTGGGCTGCGTGATCCCCGTGGAGCAGCAGAAAGTGGGCCTGATCTCGCGCTACTTTGTGGCAAAGTACGGCTTCAGCCCAGACTGCCACGTCAACTCGTTCACGGGGGACAACCTGTCCACGATCATCTCGCTGCCGCTGCTGAAGGACGAGATCCTGGTCTCGCTGGGCACCAGCACCACTGTTCTGCTGGTGACAGACCAGTACAAGCCGAACAGGAACTACAATCTGTTCATCCACCCGACACTGGCCGACCACTACATGATCATGATCTGCTACTGCAACGGGTCGCTGGCCCGCGAGGAGATCCGGGACCAGCTGCACCCGCCTACGTGGGACCGGTTCGATGAGATCCTGGACAGGTCCAAGTTTGCGGGCCAAGTGGGCTGCTACTTCAAGCTGAACGAGATTGTGCCGTACAAGAAGGCGCAGGTTATCAGGGGAGTGTACCGGGACAACGAGTTCAGGCTGTGCGAGTTTGAGAGCGCGGAGCAGGACGTCCAGACCATCGTGGTGAGCCAGGCCATCAGCTGCAAGCTGCGCTCCAGCGTGTGCCTATCAACCACGCAGCCAGACTCACTGGGGCTCACCAGGGACCTTATGATTGACGACAGTCCAATTACAAGCCTACAGCTCAGCCAACGGCCTGCGAAATGTGTATTTGTGGGCGGTGGGTCCCGCAACCAGTCTATTTTGAACAAGTTTGCTACCGTTCTGAATGGGGTTGAGAACTTTCGGTTCGACAACTCGAATTCGTGTGCCATTGGCGGTGCGTTCAAGGCGTTTCCTCGGTTCAGCGAGGTGCTGGAGGAGTTTGACTACTCCAAGCTGATCAAGTTTGAGCCCCAGTGCCTGGATGGGTTTGCTGATTTTAGGGACGGGTTTATTGGTCTGGAGATGCTGGAGCAGCGGTTGGCCTGAGCTGCCGAGCGAAGCGAGGCGACCCCAGCAGCCAGCAGCTGCGAAGCGGCTGCTAGTCATCCAGGGGCTTTCCAAGGATTTTCAGTGACATCCAGGACATCGAGGACTTCCAGTGCCTTTCCCTACCCTCCAGGGACGTTCAGCGACTTTCCAGGGATTTTCAGTGACTTCCAGGACATCGAGGACTTCCAGTGCCTTTCCAGTGACATTCCCTACCCTCCAGGGACGTTCGGCGACTTTCCAATCACTGCTAGCGACTCAGGGACTCCCAGGGACTTCCAGTGAAAGCTAAAACGCCACATCCTTGCCGCTGGCAAAGCTGAAGAGCAGGAAAAAGTTGAGCCCGGAGATGGAGCACCAGATGAGCACCGCAAATACGTTCGTAAGCACACTGTTACTCATGTCTTTATACTGTGGCTGCTCGTGTAGTTCGTCGTCCGTAGCACTATCGTCGCCCACAGCACTATCGCCCACATCCATGAGCCTGATGGACTCGTCGTGGCAGTCGTTGGCCAGGTTGATCTTCATGATCTCCTTGCTGCTGGTGAAGTAGATGAGCGGAGCAGACACGAACGGCAGCAGCAGGGACAAGATGACCTGGGAAGCGTTGAGGGCACCGGAGAGCCCCGATCTGCCCGCGACCAGGACCAGGACCAGGCACGGGGTGATGGCGACGGATCTGGTGATAAGTCTGCGCAGCGTAGGCGGCAGGGTCCAGTGCAGAAAGCCTTCGCTCACCATCTGGCCCGCCAGGGTGCACACGATGCCGGCACTCTGGCCCGAGAAGAGCAGTGCGAGCACGAATATGAGCCCGGCAAACTTGCTGAGGTGCGTGGACAGCAGGTTGTAGATGGAGAACAAGTCTGTGTCCTTCTCGCCCACCAGGGTGGAGCCCGAGACAATGAGGATGGCCGAGTTGACGAACAGGGCCACGGTGAACAGGGAGATCATCAGCTCGACAATGGTGTAGTCCATGATGTCGTTGATGGCGTCGATGGAGGGCTTGTAGTTGAGGTGGTTCTCGTCGGTCTGCTTGTAGTTGCCGTGGTTGATGTCGAACTCTCTGAGTCTGGGCTGGACCAGGCCCGAGCCCAGGTAGAGCGAGTGGGGCATGACGGTGGCGCCCAGGATCGCCAGCGACAGGTACAGGCCGTCGTCGCGGAAGAGGGCTGCGCTGGGCAGGAACCCCAGCAGCACCTGCTTGGTGTCGAACTGCACCGAGAAGAGCTCGATGACGAAGCACACGACGGTGAGCATCACCAGGGCGGACACAAACATCTCGAAGATGCGGATCACGCGCATCCCGCCGTTCGGCTTGTACGCCATGAGCACGATGAGCACGTCGATGATGGTGAGGATGACGCCCACGATCAGCGGGAGGTTGAACAGGATGTTGAGGGAGATGGCGGTGCCAATCACCTCCGCCAGGTCCGTGGCGATGATGGAGATCTCTGCCAGGATGTACACGGCGATGTTGATCCTCCTAGGGAGGTGCTTTCTGCAGTTCTGGGCCAGGTCCAGGCCTGTGACGGCGCCCAGCTTGGTGCACAGGATTTGCAGGAATGCCGCCATGATGTTGGAGAACAGCACTGCCGCCAGCAGCTTGTACTGGTGCGCGGAGCCCGCGGCCACCGCCGTCGAGTAGTTGCCTGGGTCCATGTACGACACAGACACCATCAGGCCCGGGCCAATGAACTTGAGGTACTTGAAGAACACCCTTTTGAGCCTCTCCAGGCCTGTTTCCGCGAGCGTGAGCCCTGGGACGCTGCCCGGGGCCCCATTGGCGCCTGCCGCACGCTCTGGGGCGCTGCTGGCCCGCTCTCCGCCCGCCACAGGCTCGTAGCCCACGAACACGGCCTCGTCGTCCTGCTGCTTACTGCCGCCTTTGCCACCTGTGAACTTGGGAATCTCCTTCGAGATGTTTGCGAGATTCATGCTGCGCGCTGCTAACTGCGTGCTGTGCCTCTCTGTCTTTCCAGCGCCTCTAAACAACCTCTGCTGTCTGTTTGGGCTCTGCTGCTTGGTTAAACGTGTAAAAAACGAAATTAGTTTATTTTGGGTCTGGCCGCGCTTTCCGAAAGCGGCAGTTGCCGAATGCGGACAATATTTGTGACTGAGGCCTGGGCTTCCCCGGGCCTCCCAGGGCCCACTGCCAGGTGGTTCCCAGCGCCCAGGGCCTCCCAGTGCCCCAGGGCCCACTGCCAGGTGGTTCCTGATTCTGATTTGCTGACAGAGCTTGATCCAATGACCGGGAGAACAATTAGTAGACAGTACCAACTATGCTGATTACCAGTGGCTCGCTGTATCGATGGGTGTGATTAGCTGGTGAAAGCACGCAAAATTGACTAATATTCCCAGCAACAATGACTCGTTCGACTGACTATCCTCTGTATATACATTATACCGTATTATATTATATTGCGTTGTACCATATTATATTGTATTCCACCACCATATTATATTACACCATATTGTATTACACTACCACATTATATTACATTATGTTAGATCACATGTATTACCGTACTATATTCTAATATGTTAATATTATACTATACATTGTATTAGTATGGAAATGAGAATCAGTGGTTCCATAAAGTTCAGTGCGGGAGGCGCAATATAGCAGGTGTTACTCATTACATATGAGATTATATCTTGTATTGTATTTACTGTATTCTATGTTATGTTATATCATTGTATTAGTATGGGGAGAACAAGTTGTTCTATCAAAAGCCTAGTATAGGAGGCGCAATATAGTGCTACCGTTACAACGCAGTAGGCCAGTATACCATGCATGTACTGATGGTATACTTAATGTTTCCTTTATACTATATATATTGTATTTCATAGGCTCAATTCAGGAACACCAAGCTAACCAGGTTCCGTCACATTAGTTAATCCTGCAAACATCAAGCATTGCCGAAACTGAGACATAAGTACCAGTTGAATTACCAGTACTCAGAGTAAAACCCCCAAAACAGGAGCGACTGGGTTACCTGCCCGGAGCCTCCAAAGCCTAACTATAACAGCAAGCAGCTGTCGGATTATCGAAAACAGATTGAGACTTTCGACTGGTCCCAAGTGCTATTCTGGGCCTGGACTCGGTCGAGTACAAGCTGAACACACATATATATAAAGGTGTTGCTCTAAAGCTGTATAGAAGTGGTGTACGTAGTATGAAGCATATAACAGCCAAAATACCTATCTTCTATTAAGGTGAGGTACTATCACACCAAACACTGCTGGTGTAACCAAACTAATTATCTTATAGCCCTCATCTCAGCTGGTATTGACTCTGTTCACGAGATATCGGTTCTGTGGCATTGCCCCAACAATGCGTCTACTTCTTATTTGTAGTCAAGCACATAAAGCCTTTGACTCTCATCTTCTGCTTCAATTGTTTTTAACTTTGGTTTGGTGTGTTATCCTCGTAAGCCCAGCTCCACGAATTTAATCCTTAAATTTACCTGGCTGTACTGAGCCTACAACACCATGCTGCCCATATCTAACACCACCCAAGATCAATATCCGCATTGCATCTACATCCTGTTAAATCTCTCAGGTCTCGCAGACGACGGAAACAGCTGTTGAGTCCCTTTATATCAACAATTCAAAGCATTTGAGGCTAATCTTGATAGCGATTATCGATTTCATTGACTACACTACACTATATTATATTATACAATGTCTCTGTTATGTTGTATTATCTTATTCTATTATATCATCCTACACTATATTATACCATATTATATTATACTATGTCATGTTATACCAATACATTACACCATATTCTATTCTACTATAATATATTATATTACATTATATTTCGTTGTATTCTATTACATTATACCTTATTACATTTAACTTACTACATTGTACTATATTGTATTATATTTATATTATATTTTACTATATTATATTATATTGTATTATACCATGCTATACTATACCGTACTATACTATACTACACCATACTATACTACCACGGTAGGGACTTGTCGTTGGCCCAGAGCCCTGGGGAGTAGACTCACTGCAGCGAGCGCTCAATCACGTCCACGATTGGCTTCAGAAAGTCCTTCTTGTTAGGCACCATGTGGCCACCCTCGTGCTTGAAGACGTGCAGCTGCTCGCCCTTTGGGTACAGGCTGCTGAGGTACTCTGATCTCTCGCCTGGGACTGCGTTGTCGTTGGCCCCGTACACCACAATGTTCACCGTGTGGTAGGCTGGGTCCTCTACAGGCACCTTGAACGAGTCCACAAACTTGTCGGTGATGACCAGGGTGTTTGGGTCTGTGGCAGAAGGCTCGGTGAAAGTGTACCCACTGAAGGTGAGCGCAAACTTGAAGAAAGGCTGCTTAGCTTCCGGGTACTTGGTGATGGTGTTGGCGATGATGGCGGTCAGCGCAGCACCTTGACTAAACCCAATGATCCCGTCGTACGGACCGTGCTCTTTGATGTGCTCCACCACGGTCTTAATGCCCTGGGTCAAGTCCAGGTTCTTGGACACGTCGTCGTGGTAGAACCACGATTTGTTCAGCTTGGCTTCAACGATCTCGTTCCACTTGTTGTCGTCGGTGATCTCGAATGGCAGGTCCTTTCTCTCCAGGTTGATAGGCCCGTCAATGTAGTCCAGCTGGATATCCAGCTTTTTCAGCAGTTTTCTGATTCCTGACGACTTTTCGCTGAAGATTTTCCCGTTTTGCAGGAACCCGTGCAGACAGAGGACTTTGTGGCTCATGGTGTTGGTGTTCTTGTGGTGCTGTGCTATGTGTGTAAGCTGTTAAGTGTGAAATAAAAGAAGAAAAGATTTTTTGTTGTAAAATCCGGTAGCACTGTGCGTAGCGCAACTAACTAGTACGCGCACTATTAGCCAGTAGCAGCCTTAACCAGTGCACCTTAAGCAGTACGTAGCACCATTAACAGTGCGTACCAGTTCGTACCAGTGCGTACCAGTGCACCAGTGCGTACAGTGCACTACTAAACAGGAAACAGTGCGTAGAGTGTATAGCACCATGAGTAGCATCTAGTGCATGTACCACCAGTAGCCAGTTGTACATAGCCCACACCGGCACATGGTACACCACCCAGTAAATAGCACCAGTACCCGTATGTAACACGCAGAACATAGTACCAACCCACATTTAAACCACACAGTACGCTGGAGTTAAGCTGGTAAGTCAGGTGGACCCCTCTGCAGTCCACCACCAGCTGCCTTACATTTGTTGTTTGCTTTGACACTACCAAGCACCATGTTCCATGTCACCAAGAAACTCACTCCATTATTACCAGCGCATAGTGACCTAGTCAGCTTTGCAAAAAGGTGGTGAAGCTGATTATTACAAAGCTTAAGGCACATTCTCAAGCTGTCCTTTTATCCCACTGGATGCAAGTCATGTCAATACCACTTCAAGCCTCTCGCAACAGCAGTTAGAGTAACAGCAGATGATTTATTCAGGACATATCATACTACCGGCGCAACAGAAAGCCATGTTAACACCAGGTGCTTGGTCTGTGAGTTTGTACAACCAATCTCAACAGTACAAGCCAAACCTATAGAAGTTTCATCTGGTGGCAGGTGCTTTGTCCGCTCCAGCTGGTGATTCTAACTAGCTTTGCTAACGGCAGGAATTCTGAGCATTTTGGTCACTCAAGGCCTTCAGCTGATTGGTTTAAAAGGTGATCGTAAATCAAAGTAGCGGAAGACAATGATACCACAAAGATTAAACACAATACAATACTATAGTCTTTATAACTGGTTTTCAGCAGTCGTGAATAGTAGGTATTTATGAGGTGGCTGATTAGCATGCTATAAAAGGTAAACCAAAAGCCCAAAGCCATATACAGCAAAATATATTATCCATGGAGATTGCTTCGACTGGAATGATTTAAAGGATATGTAAGCGTTGTCATATGTCCATCGATAGCTATAACCCTCTTGGTTCTTGCCTCTGAAAGCTGCATTGTTTCACCAGCTATGACCTTAGTGGTGTATTCTGATATCTCTTATCCTGCATGCTGCAATACCCCATAGAGTTAGTGATTTCTCACAGATTAGCTGCGATACCTCATAGACTAGCGGCATGACTCCTAATTTTAACAGCTGCATTGATGGTTGATAATCAGGTCTTGATGGGTATAAGTGTGATGATTCAAGAGTAATGTCTGGTCCGTTATGTTTAATAGCAGTGATGTGCAGAGTTTATTAGTGTCTGATTAACTACCCTGTGCTCATCAGTGATGTCCATTAGTCCACTGTGTTAACAATTGATGTATGTCTGAACCGTGTTGAACAATTAGTGATTATGTCTAGGCCATTATGTTGAACAATTAGTGATTATATCTAGACCATTATGTTGAACAATTAGTGATGTCTAGGCCATTATGTTGAACAATTAGTGATGTCTAGACCTCTATGTTTAGTTAGTGATGTCTGTGGTGTATCAAACTATGATGTAGGGTCTAAGATAGTGACGTCCACTCAGTCCTTGATATGCCTAACCTACAATCTGTGGATTTATTACTTGAGAGGAGAATATTACTAGACAATCGGTGGATTCGTTACCTGAGAGAATATTGCTAGACAGTCTGTGGATTCATTACTTGAGAAGAGCATTTTACTAGACAATCGGTGGATTCATTACCTGAGAGTAAGATCTTGAGAAGAGAATACTAGAACGGCATAGTGCTTGAACCAGGTTTGTAGGTGGGTGGTTTGGGTATGTTGTAGGAGTGGATAGAAGACATCACATAGAAAAACATGGCACAACATGGCACTTGTGGGAAACGGCAAATTTCTCATCCCATTTCCTTTTTCGTATAGAAAAAATTCTCGTTTAAAATTGTTTTGATTTTAATTTGTTTTTAACTTTATAAACAACAAAGAAAACAGTAAGCGGCAGGTAAAAAAGCGAGATGTCGCAGGTTGAGCAGCTGGAAAACATAGCGGTGGCAGCAGGAGCAGCCGCCAACAGCACGTCGTTGCTCTCATCGATCCAGAAGTTGTCGTCACATGATTTGTCGTCGTTCCTAAGTGGGCTATCCTGGTGGAAAATCGTGCTCACTTTGCTGTCGGTTGTGCTGGTGTGGGACCAGGTGGCGTACCAGCTGAACAAGCAGTCGATTGCGGGGCCTAAGTACAAAGTCTGGCCCATCATCGGTCCGTTCCTGGAGAGTTTGGACCCAAAGTTTGACGAGTACGTTGCCAAATGGAAATCCGGCCCACTTTCGTGTGTGTCCATCTTCCACAAGTTTGTTGTGATTGCGAGCGACAGAGACCTTGCGAGAAAGATTTTCCAGTCTCCACAGTACGTCAAGCCTTGTGTTGTGGACGTGGCTGTCAAGATTCTGAGACCAGAAAACTGGGTCTTTTTAGACGGAAAGGCGCATGTCGACTACAGAAAGTCGCTTAACGGGCTCTTCACCAAGCAGGCGCTGTCGGTGTACCTGCCATCCCAAGAGGAGGTGATGACCAAGTACATGAACAAGTTCAGAGAGCTGTCCAAGGACGAAGTGAAGCCATTTTTCCACGAATTGAGAGAAATTATGTGTGCGCTATCGCTAAAGGCCTTCTGTGGTGACTACATCACCGAGGAGCAGATCAAGAAGGTGGCAGACGACTACTACCTGGTCACTGCGGCACTGGAACTCGTCAACTTCCCAATCATCATCCCATTCACCAAGACCTGGTACGGTAAAAAGACGGCCGACATGACCATGAACATCTTTGCCAACTGTGCTGCAGAGGCCAAGACCTACATCAAGAACGGGGGAAAGCCAACGTGTGTGATGGACGCTTGGATTAACCTGATGGAGGAGGCCAAGAGAGAAAACTCTAGCAATCCTGACTCTAAATTACTGCACAGAGAGTTCACAAATAAAGAGATTTCTGAGGCCATTTTCACCTTTTTGTTTGCCAGTCAAGACGCTTCTTCATCCCTCGCATGCTGGTTGTTCCAATTGGTTGCAGACAGACCTGAGGTGATTGCCAAAATTAGAGAAGAGCAGCTGAGAGTGCGTAATAATGACCCAAATGTACCAATCTCACTTGAATTAATCGAAGAGATGAAGTACACCAACATGTGTGTTAGAGAGGCGCTACGTTTCAGACCACCAGTCATTATGGTTCCATACGTTGTGAAGAAAGCATTCAAGGTTGACGAGAACTATGTTGCGCCAAAGGGAGCCATGCTGATTCCATCAGTGTACCCATCACTTCACGACGAGGAAGTGTACGAATCTCCAGACGAATTTATCCCAGAACGTTGGGAAGAAGGGTCCAAGGCCAACGAGGCAAAGAAGAACTGGCTGGTGTTTGGTACAGGTCCTCATGTGTGTTTGGGACAAACTTATGTCTTTATGACTTTCACTGCCATGTTGGGTAAATTCTTTATGCTGAACGACATCAAGCACCAAGTGACCCCATTGAGTGAGGAAGTGAAGGTGTTTGCCACCATTTTCCCAATGGACAATCTGTTGCTGCAGTTTAAAGAGAGAGACCCACTGCAGGCTTGATCACCCTAAAACTTTATACTTTATATATTTATTACCAACAGTAAGTTGTAGTAAGTGGTGTATATCAGCGAGTCAACATGGTTTGTGAGTTGGAAAAGTTTCAAGAAAGACACCGTCTATGAAACTACCTTACATGAATACCTCATAACAGAAGCGATATTCATCAGCAGTGATTAAATGGACCACTGATTAAATCTATTATACGTTAATAGCAATAAATACGGTGTAGCAGTGGGTCATTATATTCCACAATCTAATACTATTACCACTATAACTAAGAGATGTTCCACTGCAGTTACTTCTTCATAGACAGTAATTAACGTGCAACTGATACATGGATGTATGAGTATCAGTTCTTTAGAGCTGAATTGTTCTGATGTGTGAAACAATAGCCAAGTTACCATGTGCCCTTTTCGATTTGAAGTGTACGTACTTTCGAAGGCCGCAGGTATGTTTGAGATAGTATAACAGTTATTGGAATATCCCTTATGCCAGTGGCCAGAGAGAGTTGCAGTAGTTAATAGTAATAATTAATAGTAATAGTCAATAGTCGATAGTTAGCAACACTAGTAGTTAATGGTTAATACCTTAAAGCTGATTGATAGATATTGGTTTGGTTGATAGATATTGGTTTGGTTGATAGATATTGGTTTGGTTGATAGATATTGGTTTGGTTGATAGATATTGGTTTGGTTGATAGATATTGGTTTGGTTGATAGATATTGGTTTGGTTGATAGATATTGGTTTGGTTGATAGATATTGGTTTGGTTGATAGATATTGGTTTGGTTGATAGATATTGGTTTGGTTCATAGATATTGGTTTGGTTGATAGTTAATAGTTATTGTTTACTGGTTAACAGTAAGCGGTTACTTGATAATAGTCAGTGGTTAATAGCTAATGGTTAACAGTTAGTGGCTGTGATTAATAGTCAGTAATCAATAGTTGATGGTTAATAGTTATTGTTGGTTAATGGATAATGGTTAATGGCTGACTGTTAATGTAATGGTTAATGGTTAATGGTAAATAGTTAATAACTACTAGTCAATGGTTAATGGTTAATAGTTAATGGTTAATGGTTAATGATTAGTAGCTCATAGCAAACGGTTATTGTTTATGGTAAACAGTTAGTGCTCATTGATAAGTCAATGGTTACTGGTTCATAGTTAACAGTAAATGGCTAATAGTAAATAGCCACGCTTGGTGGTCAGTGGTTAGTGGCTGATAGTCTATGGTGATAGTCTTGGGACTGTCTGCAAAATAAATTGACGAGAGATTCACTTCCATACAATTTATGCTTCTACTACCTATTCCTTTTGCCATCATCAATGAGCAGTATAGACTCTGCTACCAAGATATCAAACTACAGGTACATCATGTTCTGTGCTTAGGTCGTGTCTGGTCAATTACACCTCATAAAACTATAATATTGACAACTAAACTGCTAGCACTCGCCCAGCACCCATACAACCACCAGCAGGCTTGTCTCAGCAGGGCTCGGACCAGCAGAGTACCAGCAGAGTACCAGCAGAGCTCGTGGCTGCGCACCACCATCCATTACTAAACGCTTACAAAGCACCTACGCACCCACGCTTACATAACATATTAACAAGCAATGCATATGTTTGTGGTTTTCAGCTTTCAGCTTGTTAACAAACAGCACAATGAAGCTGAACGTGCACTCGCTGGTGCTGTTCAACGTGGCGGACCAGGCGACGCGAGGGGTGAACTGTAAGTATTTTGGGCCTGCACAGGCTGTGTGGTGCGGAGCGCGCAGGTGCTAACAGGACAAGCAGATGGCGGAATTCTGGTGGGAGATAAGTTGGGTGGCGAGATTTACAGCAGCATTGAGCTGAGCGAGGTGTCACAGCTGCACGAGAGGCTTGCGCAGTACCAGACAATGCAGCCGGGCCACGAGGTGCTGGGATTCTACTCGATAGACGGCAAAATCAGCGACGACAAGTTCCAAAATGTGCTAAATGAAGGCATTTTGCTGCGGTTCAGCTCATCCAGCAGGGACTTTATGACGATCTGCGACCTGCACGACACTTCCCGGGAGCTGCAGTTTGAGATTGACGCGGCACACGCCGAGATTGAGAGCCTGGTGCTGAAGAACCTGTTTGATTTGAACGAGACCAACTCAGAAGGCGAAAAGTTTGGCTCGATGACCGAGCTGCAGCTGTTTGTGCTGAACTGCATGCACAGCAAGGTGCAGGCGATCAGGGAGTACCTTGTGGGGTGCGGTGCGCGGGTGGACTACGGCGTGCTGCAGGAGGTGAGCTCGTTTATCTCCAAGGTGAACTATAAATCGGCGCGTACCGAGCACAGTTTGGTGTCTGCGGAGAACAGCTTCAAGCTGGTGGTGTCGCTGGTGTCCATGAAGAAGAACCTGGCCACGCTGCAGAAGATTGAGACCGATTTGAAGTCGTTTGACCACTCGGTTTAGCTTCAGACACCACACCACCACACCATTGGGACCACTGGGTAGACCACTGGGCCACTGGGACCACTGGGTAGACCACTGGGACCACTGGGACCACTGGGTAGACCACTGGGCAGCAGCAGCAGGGATCAGCTACACGATCAGCCGTCTGAGACAGTTGTCGAGGATCTCGAAGCGGGCACTGCCGGAGCCAGTGCCCACGGGCTTGACGTTCACCAGTGGCTTGCGGTCCACAGGGCTGTGCCCGTGCTCCACGACGTAGTCGTGCACACACGTATAGCAGAAGACGTGGCCGTCCTCCAGCACCGTGTGGTTGACAATGGCCTTCCCGCACAGCAGGCAGTTCTCCTGGGAGCCCAGCACCCTGGAGTTTGCCGGGGGCCGGTACCGGAACGCAGCCAGGCTCTTTCTGAACTTGTCGTTGTTCAGGTTCCACCACTCGATGAACTTGAGCGAGAAAATGAGCACTGGGAACACCACTGCGACAGACTTGCCCAGCCTGGACGCCAGTGGGGCGACTCGCGAGCCCAGCACTGCCAGCACATGCTGGTTGAACGACGGTGGGCGGTTCGCAGGCCTTTGGGGCTGCGTGGCACGGGCCCCCAGGTCCGGCACAGCACTTACCCGGGCATACTCGATCCCAAACAGATAGTGCAGCACGTTCAGCGACCTGCTGTTCCCGGACAGGTACAGGATCTGCAGCCACAGGTTCACCAGCCGCACACACACCTTGCCGTACTTATAGCACTGGAGCAGGCGGTGCTCCAGCGGCCGCTCCTTCTGCGCCTGCTTACTAAGCAGGTGCGCCTTGATCCTCTGCTCGTACAGGTAGTCGAGCTTGGACGTTATGTACGGCACGCCGCACAGCTCGACGCACCCGACGAGCACCTGCAGGCGCGACAGCCGGGTGTACTTGTCCAGCAGGCCCGGGGCACTGGTGTCGGCAATGTTGCGGATGTTGAGTCTTGAAATGCGCTTGAGCCCATAGAATTTCTCGGTGAAGCTGCTGTTGAAGTGGTTCAGGTGGTACCACTCGAGCCACAGCTTGAGGACCAGGTTCAGCTCATCGAACTTGAGTGCCAGCTTGATCAGGTACCGTGGGAACCGGCTGGAGTAGTACACTATCAAATACCTCAGACTGGGCGATAGCAAGTCATTGAGCTCAGCTGCTGAGAACAGCTCGAATATCGTTGGCGTGGAGTGGAGTGACCTGGAGTCCAGCGACTGGTAGTAGTCCATGTTGGCGTTGTTCAGCACGCGCTGGTTTTCAGATGTGAGTGGCTGCTGAATTCAAAATCAAAAATGTTGGAGTTAAATATGAGGTAAGGGATTAGGTAATGAGATTACATAATATATTACACAACATACGATTATATAAGATTTGTATTACATAAGACATTACACAACATACGATTACATAAGATTTGTATTACATAAGGCATTACATAATGGCGACAGCGCAGCAGCAAACTGCACGGCTGCCAGCACGGCTGCCAGCCTGGTAGTACTGCCACTACTGCTGCAGGTTCTTCTTCTTCGCGTCCAGCTCCTTCAGCACAACCTGCACCTTCTTGATGACATCCTTTCTCAGCTGTTTCAGTTTCTGCTTATCGTTTGGCTTGAACTTCACCAAGTCCACATCGTCCAGCTTGATCAGCTTCTTCAGCAGCTCCTCGGAAAAGTAGTTCAGCTCAAACTCGGTTTTTGTCGTCGAGTCCTCAGCTTTCAACAGTATTTCGTTGATCTCTGACTCAATTAGCCTGATGGATTTCTCCGCCTTCACCACCATTTTATCCTTCTTGAAGCTCACCTGGTAGATAACTACCGCACCAATCAGGCCCAGGATCACTCCATAGTCAAGCACCAGGCTGTTGAATATCATATTGTTGTGTTTTCTGTGTTATTCTATCACTCTTGAAATTCCTGAATTTCTTCGTCCTCCACTTCACGCTGCAACTGGGTCCGTGCTGGGTTCACTGGGTCTTCGCAATTCTTTATCACAAGACAGATTCTCTCTTGCAGATCGATATCTTCAGATGAAGCTTCAAATTCCAGTAGTTTTTTCAATATTTCCAAAATATTAAATTTGTTTTTCAATATAAAAATTCTTTTAGAAATTTCACCATTTCTATCGTCAGCATTTGCAGCTATTTCGTCCTTCGATGGCATTGTCAAGTTGATCAACAGCCAAACGCAAACGCTTCGCAACTGGCTTCTTTCTTTATCAAACGACTGTAGAATCTTGGAAATAATGAACAACAAGTCATCATTTCTAACTAACAACTCTCTTTTTTGCTCACTGCTTGATGAAATGTTCACGATTAAGAACAGCAAGTTCTCCATTATCTCAATGTTCTTCCCTTCTTTGAACTGCATCAGCAACAGCCCGCAAAAGTAGTTAACAAACCCTTCGTCGCCATCAATAAATAGCTTACTGAACTTGTTGATGAACGACTTGGAGTTCCAGATCAGGTTTCTAATGATGCAGATGGACTCGTTGATGATCTCCGGGTTGTTGTCGGCTCCACAGTACGCAACCAGCTTCTTCAAATCGAATTTCTGGAAAATCATCTCCTTTTTAATGCTCGTTTCTTCATGAATCAGGTTCTTTAGTATCCAGAGACAGTTGATCTTGATCAGCTCGTCTTTGGTGTTGTCCAGCTTGTGAAAAACCAGCTCTAGGGTGCTTGGGTTGGAGATGAGGTTTCTCAGCGGGCTGAAACTCAAAACAAAGTTTGACAATATCGACAGTGAAACGTTCTGTAGTGAGATGAGCTCTTTCCTCTCGTCAAGCTTGATGAGCTCAATCAAGTATTCACACAGCTTGTCATCGTTCAAGAACGTTCGCAGGATCCCGGTGCTTCTTGAGATCGATTTGAGACAGTAGCACATTGCGATACACAGCTCATTGCGTTCGTGGAATTTTCTGTCTTTGAAGCCTGAACCGTCTTTGATCGAGTTCAGGTACCTCACATGGCTGGACAAGATATGCAGAAACTCATTTTTCAGATCGAGTGAAATGATCTTTTTCCTGTTATTCTCAGTATTGGAGCATATCAAGCTTAGAATCAGGAAAACCTGGGTCTTGACTCCAATAAAGAACAGGCTTTGCTCATCGTCATAGTCGGTTGTTTTGGTGACAATCGTGTTGAACTTCTCCAGCAGCTTCTTGAAGCTCAGGAAGTAGCCGAATATCTCTTTGTTATCGAAATAGAGACAGATTTTCAAGAGTAAGTCAAACCCACAGTTGATGTCAATGAGTTGCAGCACGTACGGTGTGATCTTCTTGATTATCACGAGCTCATCCAGCTCCGGGCCGAACTGGAACTTGCTGATGGTGAAATTGATCATAAACTTGATTGAGTTGTACTTGAGCTTGAAGTCATTGGACTTGACTAGTAACGTGATATAAAATACCCGTTCCGTGGTGAAAAAGTCGCCCAGAGCCGCCATTGAACGCTCCTCATCTGCGGCCCGGTAGCCCAGCAGGTTGGAAATGATATTGAGAACAGGCGCCATCAGTCTGGATACTTTGTTCACTGAGTGCAAGTTCCCAATTCTCGTTGTCTTGAAGTAGTCAACGAAAACCACATCTTTCCTGTATCTCGCCATCAGCTTGTCAATATCACTGCGGCTCAGCTCGTCAAACAAGCCCAGCACCAGCTCGATGATTTGTCTGTCGTCGTCATCTAGCCTGATATTCTCCATCATCTTCAAGATGATTGAGATTATTTCCTCATTTTGCTTTAAATCTGCCAGGAATCCCGCCAGTTTCGCCATGAACGCCCCATAAACCTCATCACCGACACCCGCAGCACCAGCACCCCGCAGCACAACCAGCTCATCATTGCTGTTCTCTCTCAGGATCTCCAAAACATTGCTTATCAGGTTCAAGGCCAGCTTAAGCATCTCCTCGTCTCGTGCTCTAACGGCCACCCCTACCAGCCTGTGCAGCAGGCTGCCCGTACCTCCCAGCTGGACAACAAACCTGCGGTAGAAGACGTCTCTCAGGTACGTCAACGAGTTCAGTATGATCAAAACATTGTTGATTTCTGTATAGTCTGCAAACTCATCCAACAATTCAACCAGCTTGTACTCGGAGTCAAGCAGTCTCAGCTTCTCTTCCTCGTCACCAATGATCTTCAGCCGCAGCGCATCCAATTGACTCGGACCGCCCATCTCAAACGTCCTGAATGTGTCCAAAGCAACCAAAAATGCTCTCTTGCAATAAAATAAAGTAAGTAAACAGTAGAAAAACAATTCATCATTTATATAATTTTTATATCGTTTTTGTGTTACAAAATGAGCAGGAAAGTAGATTATAAGACGCTGACCACCGAGGTCCCGTCCTGGAACCTCGTCTTGAAGATGCGGTTGGCGTTCGTAAACATTCCCTCTTTCAGGGAGACAATGATGAACTGCGACGATTTGAAGCGCGTTTTGATCAGATGCCCGATATTCTGTGTATGACTCAGGTCCAGCGCAGCATCAACCTCGTCCAGGATGTACATTGGTGCAGGCTTGAACTGCAGCAGCGCCAGGATGAGGGACAGCGCAATCAGCGATCTTTGGCCCCCACTCAACTCCACTAGCGAGTCTTTCCATATCTTTCCCAGACGCACTTTGATTTCGATTCCCGCCGTTATGTCGTTCTCGTTGACTGCTACCAGCTTGGCAAACGAGTTCGGCAGCAGGTCCTCGAAGATCTGTCCGAAATCCCTGTTCACTTTCTCCCACGTTTTGATTAGCGTTTCCCTCTTGTACTCGTTCAGCGTAACAATCGTTTCCTCGATCTTGGCCTTGTCCTTCTCGATCGTCTTGATCATCTGCTTCAGCGAGTTCTCCTTCTTCTCCACATTGTCAATCATGTTCATGATGTTCGAGTTCACTTTTCTCTTCATCTTGATAAAGTTCTCGTTCAGTCTCTGGATTCTCTCGTTATACTCCTCAATCGATATGTTCTGGTTATTGCTTATTATGTTGTTGACAATGTTCTCATCACTCAGCCACGAGTTCTCACTCAACAAGTGCTCTCTTTTCTGGTTGATGGATTTGATCGAGTTTTCCAAGTTTTCAAAATCGTTGGAATTCTTTAGTATTTTCAGTTTGATATCGTTCAACTTGTTGGTCTTGTCTGTTATGATTGAGCTCAGCTCTTTGATCTCCTCAATGATGCCAAACTCCTTAGACTTTTCAATCTCAATATCGTTATTCACATATCCCAATTCAGAGTTCAAAGCCTCTAATTCCTTCAATATTTTATTGTTAATCGAATCCTTCAAGTCCTCGATAGTTACATTGCTTTCATTCAGAGACTCCTTCAAGTTGTTTATCTCTAGTTGTAATTGGTCTATCTCTATCTTCGAATTGGAGAATGCTTCTTGCATTTTCTCTAATTTATTAACCAGTTTACTCAAAGTTGCATTTTTTTCTTTGATCTCGTTTTCTAGCTCATTCAACTTAGATCCTTTGTTGTCTTTGAACTCCTTGATATCTTTTTCAATTTTACTGATCTCTTGTTCAATCTTGCTCTTGTTTACTAGTTCATTTTGTATAATCTCTTCGTTTATACTGATTTCATTCAAGTTGTTTTTTTGCTTTTCCAACATCTTGAAACTAGAATTGGAGTTTAGATTTTTCTCAAACAAGTGGATCTGGTTGTTGATGTTGTTTATATCCTTTTGCAAATTTTTGGTTTTGTTGGAAATCTCATTATTCTTTGTAATTTCCATCTTAACTCTATTCAGTTCATTATTTAGATTTTTTAGTTTGGAGTTTAGTTTATTGTAGTTTTGGATGTTGATTAATATCGAACTGTTTTGCTTTCTACTTCCTCCAGATAATGTGCCTTCAGGATCATAAACATCTCCTTGTAATGTAATGGATCTCGCTCTAATTTGAGGATTGAAAGTAATTTTCTTTGCAGTTTCACTATCCTTACAAATGAATCTTTGCCCAAATATGAACTCCATTGCTTTAGCAATCTCACTTTCATATCCAATTAGATTTAGTGCCAACTCAACTTTGTCTGGACATAACTGTTTGGCCAAATCAACGGTTTGTTTAGGCAACACCCTCGAAGAGATTTTATTCAACGGAATAATTGTAACTCTTCTTCTTAATTGACCTTTTTCTAGTAATTGTGAGCCAATTATTTCGTTATCAACAACCACATTATATAGTCTTCCACCTGCAGTAATTTCTAGTGCAGTGGCAGAGTCCATGTTTTCATCAGATAGCGTAAATAATTGGGCAACAATTCCTTTAACAGAGTTTGTATCAAAGTTTGGATAAGGTTTTGAGTATTGAAATTCTAAATTACCAACTTGTCTTTTCAAATAATTCAATTCATTTGAAAGCTGATGAATCTCTTTTTGTAAGTCAATTTCTAAATTTGTTAAATTCTTGAAATTATTTAAATCAAATCCAAAGTTCTTCAACTTATCCTCAAGTTCAAGTTTTTTATTTTTTAAATTAGTTAATTCTACTTGACTCTTGTTATAATCTTTTTGAGCTTCAGCAAGTTTTGCTTCATTCGATTTATTTTCCTTTTTAAAATGATCGATTTTTAGTTTTGATTGTTCAATTTTAACTTGACATTCGGATAATTTACTTCTTTCCTCTGTCAATTGAGCATTAAAACCTGCATTTGATGACCCGTTGTTTTTGAGTGACACACCTGTAGTTAAACTCGATAGCAATTCTTCTCTTTTATTGATGTATGCCTTTAACTCGTTGATCTCATTTTCAATCAAATTATAATTGTTTTCAAAATCTTTGAATGAGTTCAAGTTCTTATTAAGCAGTTGCTCATTATCTTCAATTGATTCGATTATATTAAGCTTTTTATTTTCTTCGTCATTTAAATTCTCCTTATTGATCGATAATGAAGTATTCAATCTTGTAATTTTTTTAGAAATTTCATCTTGTTTTGCTTCTAATTTCGACAATTTGTTATCCTTTGATAAACTTTCCTGCTTGGTTCTTTTTACACGGGATAAATCTTCATTCAATTTTGAAATTTCATCATTTAACTTTGAAATCTCAACCTCAGATGACTCCATAAACTGTTTCTTCGATTGAAACTCGTTTGAATATTTATTGTAATTGTTTGATAATCTCACAAATTCATGTGCGTTCACCACTCTTTTCAAATTCTCCAAATCAGATTGAACCTGCTGGAACTCAATAAACATTCTTTTCTCATTTCTCAATTTTTCCAATTTTGGCTCAATTTCTTCAATCAGCAAGGATCTGATTTCCTGTAATTTTGTTTCCTTTTTAGACATTGTCTTTTCAGCTTTATCCTTTCTGTCCTCAAACATTTTGGTTCCCGCAGCTTCCTCAATCAAGGACAGAATCTCAAGTGCCTTCATATTCAAAACTTTAGTAATTTTACCTTGCATAATAAGGAAATTTGGATTGTTGATATTCAGCTGGACCGACTGGAATAGCTGCAACACAGCTTGCTGTTGTGCCCTATGCCCATTTATCAGGTATTTACTGGTCCCACCAAGCACGATCTGTCTGGTAACAGATATCTTTGGTATGGATTCAAACCCAATTGGAGACTTGGAAGAGTCCGAGTTGTCAAACACAATTGTGACACTCGCTTTGGTGACACCAGCCTGTCCTCTTTTGTAAATCAAATCCTGTAGATTAGACGCTCTGACAGTGGTCATGGATGAGATACCCAAAACAAAACAAATGGCGTCAAGAATATTGGACTTTCCTGACCCATTAAGCCCCGTGATCGCGTTGAACTGCGGGTCCCAGCCAGCTATCACCGTTCTGGTAGCATAAGACTTGAAACCGTCAATGATAAGCTCCTCGACTTTCATGTTAGGGACGCGTCTCTTGTTCTACTTGTTCTATTTGTTTTGTTTTGTTTGTTTGTTTGTTTTGGTTTTTTAAATAAAAATTGGTCCGCGCAGCATTAAACAATTTATCGGTTTGGGCAACACTTTAGATTACTGGTTTGGGCAGTATTGGTTGATTGAATTGTTTTTTGCACTGAGAGACAACCAAATGACGAAATGGTCTTTAGGGCAGCTCTTTGTGTTGGTTTTGGAGGTTTAGAAGCTTCAAGGAATAGAATTGAGTGTTGCTGCTTGTCTATGGCTTGTAAATAAAGCACAGCAGGCTTGAAACTACTACAGAAACACACATTGAAGCTTATCGGAATATGGCAGCAAAAAACACCCACATTGATGAAATAACTGGTCTTCTGCCAGAAACTTGTTCCCAGCATAACAATCGAAGTAAAAAAATGGAAAGCAGATATACAGTGGTCAATTTCATTGCGTTTACAGCTAGTTGTTTTTTCAATGTTGCGTTCGTTGTGTTTTTAACAGGCACCCAGTCATTCTTCCTCACCGATGTTTTAGGCATCACAGACAAGATTGGCAACTATATTGGTACTCTGGGAGCTGCTGATGAGGTTATTGTTATCTTGCTGGGCCCAATGATGGGTGCTTTGAGTGATAAAATTGGTACTAATTTAATTACGTTTATTGGTGTCTTATTCGTTGGTATAAGTTTGATCATCTATACATTGGTTTCCAATGTTTATCCAGAATTGCTGCTTGTGAGAATGGTATTTGCATTTGGTGCAACCTGCTCAATGTCAATGATGACTGCGCTCTTAGCGGAGTTGTCAAATTCCGGTTTTGATTTATCAAGCTTGATGTTCTGGAAGCGTACTTCTAGCAATGCGCAAGAGCCAGAGCAAGAGCCAGAGTCAGAGCCAGAAGAGCTTGAGCCAGAAGAGCTTGAGCCAGAACTGGAAACCAAAAAAAACGGGAAGCTGACTTCAGTGATTGGGATTGCAAGTGGTTGTGGTGCACTATTTTCTGCCACAACATTAATGAGATTACCAGTTAAATTTGGACTCATCGAGCCTCCAGCCCAGGCTTTGAAGCATTCTTATTTAGTGGTAGGCTCAGCAGCTATATTTGTTGCATTTTTACTGCTGTATGGACTGTACTCAAAGACTGAGTTATCCATTCACAGATTTTTGCCAAAGGCTATAACCAAGTACTTAGATCCTTACGAAGAGATCTTGGATGAACTAAATGAACAAGAGTTAGAATTGTTGGACCAACATGAGCACAATGAAAACAACCTGCCTTATTTAGAACTAATAAAGCTGGGCTTCAAAGAGATAAAAGATGAAAAAATTCTGTTTGCCTACTCTGGTTCAGTTCTATCCAGAGCCAACACTGTTTTAACAACTAGTTTTATTCCTTTGATAGTCAAACAATATGCTGAAAGAGGCTCATCCGAGCAAGACCCTATTGTGAGAGCTGCAATATTAACTGGTATTATTCACCTATTCACATTAATTTTTGCTCCAATTTGTGGTATTCTGATTGATAAACACGGCAGTAAGAAGACACTAGCATATAACTGTATTATTGGGTTTGTGGCATGCGGTGGGTTTGCATTTTTAAATCCAAACTCGAGTATAATCTACCTAAATTGCGTCTTATTTGGAATTTCATCAATTGGATCAATATTATCGTCATTATCTTTATGTACAGATGAAAACAGAAACCACAATGGATCAATCTCTGGAGTCTACTCATTATTTGGTGCTGTTGGAATATTACTACTATCGAAAATCGGGGGTAAACTATCAGATTATTGGTTGGGATCACCATTTCTCATTATAATGATTTATAACTTGTTTTTATTCTGTTTAATCATGATATTATCACACAGAAAAAAGACACCAGTTGTGCTACAATAATAAAATACAAAACTATAATATTATGATATTTTTTTCCCTTTTATTCATTAAACTATTTAAATAAGAATGATATTAAATAACTTAATCTTGAGTTTTTTGAGTACCACGTAATAAACCAGTTCTTCTTGCAGCAATTAAACCAGCCTTTTGACCTGGAACAGCACCTCTTGAAATAGTAGAAGCTTTACCAATATGTTGATGGTTACCACCACCGTGTGGATGGTCAACTGGGTTCATAGCAACACCTCTAGTTTTTGGCCATGAGTTACGTTTAACTCTGTATTTGTGGAATGCTCTACCAGCTTTTAACAATGGTTTGTCAACACGACCACCACCTGCAATAACACCAATAACACCTCTAGCATCGGATGAAATGATTTTCTTAGCACCAGATGGTAATTTGACTCTGGTTTTGTTTTCTTCTGGGTTGTGACCAATAACAATGACATAGTTACCTGAAGTTCTAGCTAAAGCACCTCTGTCACCTGGTTTTTCTTCAACGTTTGAAACGATGGTACCTTCTGGAACTGATCCTAAAGGTAAAATGTTACCAACATTTAATGAAGCTTTTTTACCGGCGTAAACAAATTGACCAGTGTATAAACCTTCGTTTGCAATGAAAGTTTCTTCACGTAATTTGTATCTGTATGGGTCACGGAAGACAACTTTAGCTAATGGAGCACCACGGCCTGCATCGTGGATGATTTGTTTGACAACACCACGAATGTAACCATGACGTTCAGCATAGTCTAAAGTTCTCAATTTAGCTGCACCTTCTCTTAATCTGGTGTGTGCTGTGAAAATAGATCCAGCACCTTTTCTTTGGTTACGAATAACTCTACCCATTTTTAATTAATTAGATGTTGTTGTTGAATTAAATTGAATAAATTTGATGAAATTTCACTAAATTTTCATATAATGTTTGTGAGTTTGAAAATTTGTGTAAAAAAAAAAGATTGTGCACTGGGAATGTTTGGATGTTACTTTTTTGGGACTGCTGTGACTGTTGTACCAATTGGGAAATTTGGATGCACGTGAAACCACAGGTGCACAAGGGTACACCAACCCGCAGCAACATACATAGCGTGGATTATATAATGCTCAGACCCGATTCAGGTCCAGTGAGGACGTTGCTGGCATACCGAAAACATAGGGCTGCACTAGTCAGCGGTGATGCAGTACAGGGTGGGTAATATATAGGTGTTCTATGGTGGATGCCCTAGCTGAAAAACCAGCACAAGTGTGAAGGAATATATCTGCACACACCTTGACACATAAATGAGTATATAACTTAACACTACAACTATCTCCATGCAATAATTCATCAAGTATAAATATAAACCTTTGAGCAGAGGTCAAAAATTGATCATCAAACTCATTGGCTATGTTCAGCTTCAACTTCGGTTGCAGCTTCAGTTTCCGCTGGAATTTCATCGTTTACTTCAGCTTGACTATTTTCGTCTTCATTTGCAACAATATCCTCAATGCTCATGAGTTTTGCACGACGTGACTCTGCAGCTCTTTCAACTTCCTCAATCTTGGATAAGTATGCAGCTCTAATGATGAGATACCTCTTTTGAAACTTGACTTTTGACAATTTTTCAATTGAGTTTTTGACACCATCAACTGCATTAAGTTTAATTAGTGCAGAAACTGCTCGTCTTGGGAAAAATGGTTTGGTTTGTGGTCCAGTATGATTCTTGGAATGATGATGTCCATAATAGCTCTTGAAAATATAGACGTCAGTTGGCTCAAACTCTTTAAAATATTCACGTAATTCCTCATCGGTTACCTTAGCTGATAATTTGGTGACATAAACCGTATCTTCAGACACTGGTTTTGCTAGGGGATTTGGTTTTTCTTCTTTAACAGGTACTGATTGACCTGTCGTAGACTCTTGTTCAGCAGCTTTGACATAGTTTTCATCAACAACTGCGGCATCAGCAGAGTTCTCATTTTCAGCTGGTGAGGACTTTACAGCTTTTTTATTTAATAACTTTTTAACTTTTTTTGAATTTGATCTTTTGATATCATCATTGATTGAGTATTTTGGTTTATATGGCGAGTAGTTCTTAATTTTGACTTTTCTATCGTCTAATTTCTCAGTTTCAAATTTTCTTTTAGCTAATTCAGCATTTTCCTCATTTGAAAATTCAATATATGCAACACCAAAAGACTTTTGATAAGTTGATTTAAATCCTCTTATGGTTTGTGATGGGATGATAATTGACAATACTTCAAACTCTTTTAAAAAGTCATTGATATTTTCTTCAGTTGTTTTGAAATTAATATTTGAAATATACAATTTTTTGGATATTGTTGGTCTTGAGTCAGTGACTTCATTGATTATTTCATTTTCTTGCTGATTTAAAGGAGCTTCAACAACAAATTCAACAGACATTTTGTAGTGTGATGCCAATTGCCTGGTGTTGTTGGGAAAACAAAAGTGCCATAATCTTTTTGTGATTTTGGCTTCAATTTATACATTTTTGAAATTAAGTTACACAAAAACGATATTTTTTCTTGCAACTTCTCTCAATAGGCACAGTATCATCAGTGATAAGGTATTAACAGATATTTGATGAATTGATTTTAGTAATGGTTAAAAATTGGGCATTCTTTAGTCTGTTTTTGGGGTTTTCTGATAATTGTCATAAATATCTCGATAAGTTTACTTAGCGCCTAGAGATCCACCGTACCAGGTTAAAGATTGCTTTTATGCCCTTACAACATTGAAATCACAGTTGATTAAAGAACAGTTCTTTCAAAATTAGCTACTTGACTACTTGACGAAGAATTAGATTCATCTTGATAATCAAATTAATTAACCATTTGGTCAAGGTCAAAGGTTCAACGGGCTAACAGAGTTACTACAGCATTCTCAAAAACAAAACTATATTCTTATCATACAATAATAGTCTTATAATATCCTTTTTTTAGTTTAAATTATTTGATTGAGTTAATGCAACAAACACCTTATTTAGCAGCAGCTTTTTCAGCTTTAGCAGCAGCTAAAACTCTGGCAGTACCGTGTAAAGCATATCTGTGGTTACGACGGAATTTAGCATCAACACCTTTCAATGAAGGATATCTGTTGGTCTTTGGTTTTTTGATACCGTTACGGTGAGCTTTTTTAACTTGGTTATGGTTGGTATGATTCTTAGATTTAGACACTGTGGATTGTTAGTACTCGCTCCTTCATGGTGCTTTGCTAGTAAATGCTCTAAAGTCTTGAACTAATTCAGTAATCTGTTATGAATTTAATTATTGCAACTCATTCAGTTATATTCATTGCAATTTCTTCAATTCAAGTCCTTTCTTTTCCCTTCAACTTGTGCCTTCCTCTAGATAATCATTCAAACGTCATATAAATCACTTCAAAACTCTATCACTCCCACTAAAACTCACTTTTCAATTGTTGATTTATCTACAAAATGTTTGAAAAATTTCAACCTTTTTTCATAGTAACTAACAAATTGGAATTTTTTCAGCCCAATGGGAAAAAACAGGAAAATTGCTGCGCTGACCAGAAATATTCCCAATGAGGAAACTGGGACTGTGACATCCAAACACCCCGTCATTTGACCTAAGTGCAAAATACTAAACCTGAAATATTTAATACAATAATTCTACAGCTTTGTTTCAATAACGATCATGATCATATGATTCAAGGAATCTAAATAAATATCTAATTCTGTAAGAATTCAATTTTAATTTGTAATTTAACTGGGTGTTTTTTATTGTTTTGTTTTTTTGTTGTTTTATAGTATTTCAATTCCATATTCTCTTTAAACTTTAAGCCATAAATTTCCAGCTTTCAGCTTTGTTTTTGTTAAATAAAATGATTGGGTTGGTAGGTTTGAGTTATTGGATGTGCTGTTGTGACATAAGTACTGTACATTAGTCAACTTATTTCAATTTGTAAAATAAGTTTGGTGCAACACAGTCGTTAACGTGATGTTGTAAGTGGAAGTATTCTTCAACACAGTCTTCTTTGTAATGTTTGTCAGCGTATCCTTCTTCTTGCATTTCTTTGGTGACTCTTTCGACACATTCTGCGTAATGGTGGACGTATGGTTTAATGTGTGAATCTTGTTCACATTCAGCTCTTAATTTGTCTAATTGATCGCCTGCACCTTCTTCTTCGTCTTCGTCTTCATCATCTTCATCTTCGTCTTCTTCTTCTTCTTCTTCTTCCTCCTCCTGTGATACTTGTTAGTTTATTTCCACAACTTTAAATGAATGCTTATAGAACATGGGATAAAACACGTACGTCGTTTTCTGCTTTTGCAACAGTTGGAACAAAGGATTCTTTGAGTTCTTCAACAGCGTCTGAGATAAATTTCAACATCTTGGTGGTTCTATTTGTTTGGTTTTAAACTATCAATTTTTGTTAGTTGTTTGATAATTTCGAGTTTTGGAAAAAAAATCATCATTTTTTTGGTAAACATTTTTATAATGAATTTTATTGGCTGAAATTTAGGAATATTTCAAAATGACACAATTCTTTCTTGAATGAAGCAAAGCTTGTTGGAAATGGGTATGAGGTCCTGTCACATTGTTATGTGTGCTTGTACACCATTTTAAACTGTAAATTTATCACAATTTACGATGAATTCTGACTTTTTTCACCCCAAATCTGGCTTGAAAGATTCTTGAAGTGTTGCAATCGCCTTAGGTGGTTCATATGTTGGTTGTAAAATCATCTCTGCTGCTAGAATGTCTCAATTGAGTTGTTTCTAATGTCTCTAACAAGTTTTAGCACCAAAAATTAACAAATTCACTAAATAGTAAGCTAAAAAGATCATTCAGAGTGCCAGAAACTCGCTTCAAGTTGGTTCATGGTAATGAAATTATTTCAGTACTGCGCATATAGTGATTGTGGTATCTGCCTGGCAGTATTCGTCTGTTAAATTTCTTTAATTCAAATTAAACAAAACCAGAAAACTAAATCGAATTTGCCACCTGAATTGAATTTCTTTCTCTTATTGTTTATTTACTAAGCTCTTGCTCATTGACACTGCCCTAATTACCAAGACCAGTTCCCCCAATTCTCGATACAAACCAGCTTGAATCTTGGTATGGAATTAAACAAAGCAAATGACTAAGCAGCCAAATCCCAAAATTTACATAAAGGCAAAATTTACAGGTTTTTTAAGCTTCTAAATTCAAACTCAAGCTGAAGTTGAAATGTCGAGGCGACTGTTCTCTATTTTCCCTCAGATATCCAAGAACAAGTCAAAAGAACTGACAAAGGAACTGAAATTCCTTAAAAAGAATCCCAAATTCTCACTAATAGATACAATCACTGAATCAGAAAAAAATGAATATATTAAAAGCTTTACAAACATTTTGAATTCCGATTTGAACTCAAAGACGAAGCTGGCGAATAAGAAAGATGAGAACAGTATTTTTAACCAGCACTTTGGTTACAGCTTGGTTGGTTTGAAGAGTATTTTAGATACAAATAACAGCGTGAGCAATCATAATGGCAGAAAAGGGATCGACAGTGTTCACGTAAACATCAACAATTTTGATCCAGTATTCATAAAGAGCAAAATAGCATCATCCAAGACAGACCAGGAGCTGCTGGAATTGTTTGATTTACTAACAGTAAATAACAAACTGACATTGACAAACTTCAAACTAATTTTATTTCAGTTCAAGTCTACAAACTTGCAGCATTTTGTCGATAAACTAAACTTCTTGAATAACAAGCATGAGTATGACGAGTATTTTATACTAATAACACTGAAATACCTACTGATACGAGAGAAGAAACAGGAAAGTTTGGAAATTTTTGATAAATTTATTAGCAACTGGTTGATTCTACGAGACGAAGGCAAACTAAACTTGAATTCGGAGAAACTGTTATACCAATTAATTTTTAAACTGTACTCAACTAACCCAGTTTTCAAATTAGAGTTTTTGAACCATGAATTGAAGTACAGTAAATTTCAGTATTTAACATTAATTCACTCTCTACCGAAATTCTCATTGAAGTTTGAGAAAATAAGACTTGAAATGGCGAACTCAGTTGAAGAAAATGTCTTCTCCAGAAACCAATTATTATTCATAAAGTTTTTGAATTATTTAAACACATACTATCAAAATCCAATCTTTAAAAATACCACAATCTATAACAACAATATCAAAAAACTTTTGGAGTTATCCAACAAGAATAAATTGTTATTTGAAGATCCAAATCAAGATGAGACTCTCAACCTGTTCAAATTCAGATTCATCAATGGATTAACTGAATTTTCAGAATTTTTACTGAAAAATCATAAAAATGACTATGAATTAATCAATTTAGTCAATGAGATACATAAAAATGATGAGTTCATCAACAATGAAACAACATTGAAGTTCATTTAAGGCGGTATCATTCCCTTTAATTCAATTTAGTTCCTAATCATCATGCACCAAAAGTGACGGAATTAATTAATTAATCAGCGGATTATCAATCATTTCAAATATTATCTAAAATGTGGGAAAAAAACGAACAAAACAAAAACGTTTGAAATTCAAACCCTTTAAATCTTGCCACCGGCAAAACATGGCTGACATTGCAGATAAACGGGTCTGGACGACTCTTATTACAAACACAAAATACTTATCGGGACTTCTAACTTTAAATCATTCGCTCGAAAAAGTTGGATCAAAGTATAAACTTGTTGCACTTTATACAGACACATTTGAGGAAGAAGGCCACAGGGCTTTGGATTCCAGGAACATCCCTAAGATTAAGATTGAGTACTTGCTGCCGGTGAAGGAAAAAGATTACTCGAACGATCCGAGATTCTATGATTGTTGGTCTAAACTACAACCTTTTTCGTTATATCAGTTTGAAAAGGTTGTTCAATTGGACAGTGATATGGTTGTTTTGAAGAATATGGATGAATTGTTTGACATAGAGCTAGATGGCGTTACTAGGGTGTTTGCGGCATCACATGCGTGTGTTTGTAACCCCTACGGATATGAACATTATCCAAAGGACTGGGTTAGAGAGAATTGTGCGTTTACGAACTATTATGACAAGCTGGATCCGGACTTAGACAATGAAATTTATGGACCACAACCGAACTCCACCCCTTTACAAATATGTAATGGTGGATTATTAGTTGTTAAGCCTGATAAAAACTCCTATTCGAAGATCATTGCAACCTTGGGAAGAGATGATATTGACTACGATTTTGCAGATCAGTCCTTACTATCAGATGTGTTCAAAGGTAACTGGATTGGTCTATCCCATATTTACAATCACTTGAAAACATTGAATTTAATTCATAAAGAGCTAAATTTTAATAAAGTCAAAAATATCCATTATATAATTTCACCTAAACCATGGGATCTGAAAACCAGTGCTGAAAGAAAGGCTTATGATGATGATACAAATACCTTCAAGTACTGGTGGGATATCAATGACGATAGATTACTGTCAGAGAAGAATAATTCCAATATTAATGATGAGTTTTAATAATACCTTTTTTTTTGTTATTTCATTTATATGTGTATATATAAACTAAACTACTCAACTTGATTAATTTCATCTTGCTCTAGGATATGACTAACATAGTTAGACTGGTTGATCTCACTAACATTTTGTTTATAGATATCAACACCTTTACCTCCATAACTAGCCGGGATTTCACTACCTAAATAATTGATCAGGCTTTTGGAATCACTTAGCATTATGAACTTATCAACGGTTTTTCCTGGAAGTAACTTCTTGATGAATTCATAAATCCAATATAACACTTTTGGTATGTTGATAAAGAATTTTTTATTCAAAAGCTCAGGATAATAGCTTTGGAAGATCTCAATGGTTGCCTTGGATCCTGCTTTGATATCAGGGTCCAATTTCAAAAAGGAGACACCTTTATAGTCGTGGATTTGAGTGATGAAGTTATTGGTTGGGTCAGTGAAGTCTAGCAGTGCAATACATTTTTCCATAAGTCCTACTCTGTAACGCAAGAATTTGTTCAAGTCTTTGAAGAATTCCTTTGCATTGTTAGAGGCACCATACAAGTTCCAGGTGATAATCTTGGTGTTTGGTGCTGCACTTGGATAATTGGTTAAAACACCCAATAATTTAAATTTTGGATCATGTTCTTCAATGAAGGCAGCTTTTAGCGGATTGAACTCTTTTCTCCATTTCAATGTCTTGGATAGTTGCTGCTTGGATTCTTCTAGTTTGAAATCATTGGCAATCAGAAACTTGAACATCAAGGCGTCAAAAACATCTTTATTGAAATACTCATCATTTTTTGAGTTTATTTCATGGCCAAAAAGCTCAGAATACCCAACTTGCTCCAGTATTTGTGGTACAGTTTTCTCCACAAAGTCACTGAATTGTTTTTTTTGTTCTTCAGTTGTGAAATTGACCGTTTTGACAGACGTTTCGTACATTTCAATTAGCCACTAAGTTATTTACAGAAAAAAAAATTAATAATTTTATCAAAAATTATCAAAATTTATCAAAATTTATCAGAACTTATTTAAATGGCACTGATTATCCAAGATTATTTGTTTTTCTTATGCTTTGAGGCCTTTGGAGGCGCATACAAAACCAATTGAATGTACAAAATCAAATTGAGGACCAAACTGGAAGCAAAACCCAAAATAAGCAAGTTGTCTTTGATTCCACTTGAGATGGTTGTGAAGATACGAACCAAAGAGCCCAAGATACCAGCAATAATGGAGACGCTGGACAGCTGCCCGGTCGACTTGTTCTTGAAGTTGTTACTGATTTGTGGCAGTTTGCTGAACAGGCCCAGAGGAATTGCAAATTTAATCAAAATGTTAATCCACTTATCTGACAGAACACCAACATTTCCGCTTGGGTTTGCAAATAATGTGTAGAAGCACAGAGAAACTAGCCCAACAAACCCATTGAGGAACTTGGCCAGGCCAGAATAGTACAGTATCAGCATCAAGATGATGATGTTTTGCAATGACACAAAAGAGGTCTCGCCAAAAGTGACAAAGTCGTTGCCCTTTCTGAAGTTATAGGCGGTGGAGATGAGGTAGCTGACTGTTTCCAGCAGGATACTGAAAAAGGACAACCCACTGGTGGACCCGCTCTTTAGAATTGAGATGATTTGTGGCAATTTGACCAATGAGGAGGAGCTTAGAATTCCCAAACCGAGAGTTTTTGATATAAAATTCTTGAGCATAGCCTCAGAGTATGGGGACCACAGGTCCATCTTAAGCACAATGGTGTCGAAAACAGGTCTGGTATAGAACTGACGGCCTAGAGAAACAATCTCGTTTGGAATCAAGCTGGTGAAAGGTCTCAGATTAGCCAGAACTGGTTCCAAGATAGGTTGCAATTGGTCCAAATGGCTCATGTTCTTGTGGCGGTGGGATGCTCAGGCAGTAGGGGCTCAAACCGTGTTTTAATACGTGGTTTTTTTAATGAAAAATAAATCTAAAAAAGAAAAAAAATATAAGGAAATATTGGAAATTTTGGAGAAGTTGATATTTTTGATAAAATTTGGTATCTGATAGTTTTGGTACATTTGGTGGAGGTTAATTGCTGAGAGAATTGGCACATTGCAAACAAACGCACACCAATTACAGTGTCAGGACAGATAACAGAAGTACCAGCGACCAACGCCTTGGAGATATGTCTTTAGCACTGAACTCAACCAAGAAGCCATTGTCGTTCTTATCAATTGATGAGCACCAGAGGTACGCCCAGCTGTTCACGCAGTCGTTGGTTTCCCAGAACGATGTGGCATTGTCACCGGAAGTTGCCAAATCAATCCTGCTGAACTCGAACTTGGCTCCTCAAAATCTAGCAAAGGTATGGGAGTTGTCTGATTTGAACAAGTCAGGCCAGCTAACGTTCCCTGAACTGTGCCTGGCGCTCTATCTGTGCAATAATCTGATTAGAACCGGGGTGCTGCCTTCTGCTTTGGACCCGGGTATCAAGAGAGAAGTGGAGGCATACATTGATGAGATTAATTTCAGTATTCCGGAGGAGGCTTCGTCTGCTGCTCAGTCCCAGCCAGCACCAGTGCAGCCGGTGCAGCCACTCCAGCCGCAGCATACCAGCTACGGGTTCCAAAACGAGACTGTGAACATTCAACCGACTGGGCTGCAGTTCCAGGCTACCGGATTCCAGCCGATCAACACCCAGGCAACAGGATTACCAGCTGGCGCATCAGCAGCGAACTTGAAGCCGCAGCTAACTGGTGGCCAGCCACTGAAGCAGATGTCTCAGCAGCAGGCTGGGCTGAACCCGCAGTTTACGGGATTTGTGCAGCAGCCTAACGGGCAGGCTACTGGTTTGCCTTCTGTGGGATCCACTGGGATTCAGCAGCAGGCCACAGGCTTTCAGTCTGCCGTGGGATCCAATGGCTTGCAACAGCAGGCTACAGGCTTCCAGTCTGCCGTGGGATCCAATGGCTTGCAACAGCAGGCTACAGGCTTCCAGTCTGCCGTGGGATCCAATGGCTTGCAACAGCAGGCTACAGGCTTCCAGTCTGCTGTAGGCTCTACTGGGATTCAGCAGCAGCCAACAGGGCTAGTGCCACTGCAGCAGCAAAGAACCGGTGCTAATCCAACCACTGGTATGCTGGGTGGTGTGCCAAATGGAAGCGAAGTGAAACCACAGGCCACAGGACTGGTGCCACTAAACGGCCAGCAAACTGGTGGAATAGTCCCACAGCCTACGGGTGGTCTGGTGCCACTGCAGGGCCAGCAAACTGGCGGGCTAGTACCACTGCAGGGCCAGCAGACTGGCGGGCTAGTACCACTGCAGGGCCAGCAGACTGGCGGGCTAGTACCACTGCAGGGCCAGCAGACTGGCGGGCTGGCTCCCCAGCAGACCGGTGGACTAGTGCCGCTACAAGGCCAACAGACAGGCGCGCTGGCTCCGCAGCCAACGGGTCCACTGATCCCAATCACGCAAGAGGAAGGGTTCCAGCTGCTCAAAGCGCAGAAAACCGGGGTTGGCCAGAACAGTCTGTTCCTGAACAAGTTCCTGCCACCTGCTGAAGCTTCATCGAGCTCGTCGTACGAATCTTCAAAACTGAGCAAGGAGGAAGAAGAGCTGTTCAAGAAGATTTTTGAGAAATACGACTACAGCAGAACAGGGCTGCTGGACTCAGATATAGTGGCCGAGATCTTCAGAAAGTCAGGAATTAACAGACATGATTTGGAAAAAGTGTGGGATTTGATCACCAAGCCCAACCAAACGAGTTTGGACAGAGAAACGTTCTCTATTGGGATGTGGCTGATCTATAAGAAGATCAACGGGTATGAGATTCCCAACTATCTGCCTGAGTCGCTCAAGCCCAAGAGCTTGAGTATAATTGACGAGGTGAAGAACTCGCTCAAGGTGAACGGTGTGAAGAGCGTGAAGAAGTCGAGCCATTCCAAGCTGGACGGGACGCGGTTCAAGAACAACGACGATGAGATGATTGTGTCGTCTTCACGGCACAGAAGACACCGTAAAACGGAAGGTGGTGGGGCCAATGGGGCCCATGGGGCCAAGATGAGCATTGAGGAGCTGAAAAAGGCCATCAAGGAGAAGAAGATTCTGCTGGATGCTGCTCTAGCGATCAGCGAGGATATCAAGTCTGAGAACAAGAGCTACGAGGGCGAGGATCGCGCGGAGATTGAGCGACTCAAGCAAGAGATCAGTGCGCTGCCGGAGGTTTCGAGCGGGCACCACGAGGAGCTGCGGGCCAAGTACGGAGCGGTGGAGAGCAAGTTCAGCGGAGTGATTGCGGAGATCAGCAGGGTTGAGGCCAGTCTGACGAGTCTCAAGACGCGCAAGATATGCAGCAAGATTGGGATTTATGGGACGGGAGCCAATGGGGAGATCACGGAGAGCGATATCCGCAAGGCCAAGTCGAAGAAGCTGCTAAAGACGAAGATGGCGAAGCTGACGGGGAAGCCAGTGGAGCAGGACGAGGACGAGGGGAAGTTTGAGCAGCTGGTGGAGGAGCTGAACGAGCTGCGTGCGGAGGAGCAGAAGAGCAAGGCGAACATTACGAGCATTGAGAAGTCGATCCGGGAGCTGCTGGAGTCGATTGGGCAGAGTCTGCGGGCGACGGAGGACAAGCGGTTTGAGCTGGGGGTGGACATGTGTGCAGAGGTGCGCGAGTTTATTCTGCGCAGCAGGGTGCGGGCGGTGGTTTCTCCTTCGCTGGGATATCCAGGCGGAGGTTCAGCAGCCCCAGGCGGAGGTTCAGCAGCCCCAGGCGGAGGTTCAGCAGCCCCAGGCGGAGGTTCAGCAGCCCCAGGCGGAGCATTAGGATTTCCAGGCGGAGGTTCAGGATCTCCAGGCGGAGCATTAGGCGGAGCATTCGCATCTCCAGGCGGAGCATTAGAGCGCAAGGCGTACATCCGAGAACAGGCGCGCAAAAAGATGCAGGAGCGCCTGGCCAAGCTGGGCATCACACCCAGCAGCACTGGTGGCCACACCGGTCACCACACCGGTCACCACACCACTGTCACAGCCATAACCACTGCAGTGGATAACGAGCACAGCGGGCCAGCAGCGCCCCCGGCCGCGGCCCAGCCCCCAGCAGTGGCCCCAGCCCAGCCCCCAGCCTACGACGACAGCTCCAGCGAGGACGAGGAGACACAGCGCCGCTACGAGCAGATCCTCGCCCAGCACAGACGCCGCTAACTCGTCGTATACAAAATGTCAAAATAAATTTCAAAATAAAAATAAAAATAAAAACTTCACACGTAAACAAACCACAAAGTACAACAAAATGCTCCATTTGAACAGCAGAACGCTGCTGCTGGTGGTTGGGGTGCTGTTCCACGTGTTCTACCTGTGGTCGATCTTCGACATCTACTTTGTGAGCCCGCTGGTGCACGGGATGCGGCCGCACAGGGCGCTGGCTGAGGGCGCAGAGCCGCCCGCCAAAAGGCTGTTTCTGATTGTGGGCGACGGGCTGCGTGCAGACACCACGTTCGACGTGATCGAGCACCCTGTGACGGGCGCGCGGGCCCACCTGGCGCCGTTTCTGAGGGACATTGTGCTGCACAACGGGACGTACGGCGTGTCGCACACGCGAATGCCCACCGAGTCGCGGCCAGGCCACGTTGCGATGATTGCCGGGTTCTACGAGGACGTGAGCGCGGTCACCAAGGGCTGGAAGGAGAACCCCGTCGACTTTGACAGCGTGCTGAACCAGTCCAGGCACACGTTTGCGTTCGGGTCGCCCGACATCCTGCCCATGTTCAGTGCCGGGGCGTCAGACCCGCACCGCATCGACACCTGGATGTACGGGCACGAGTTCGAGGACTTCACGTCGAGCTCGATCGAGCTGGACGCGTTCGTGTTCCGGCACTTCAACGAGCTGCTGGCCAACTCCACGCGCAACAGCTCGCTGCACCGCCTGCTGCACCAGGACCAGACGGTGTTCTTCCTGCACCTGCTGGGCTGCGACACCGCGGGCCACGGCTACAGGCCGTACTCGGCAGAGTACTACGACAACGTGGCGTACATCGACGCGCAGATCCAGCAGCTCGTGGCCACCGTCCGCGACTTCTACCAGGACGACGCCAGCGCGTTCATCTTCACTGCGGACCACGGCATGAGCGCGTTCGGGTCCCACGGCGACGGCCACCCGAACAACACCCGCACGCCGCTCATCGCCTGGGGCGCAGGCGTCAGCACGCCCGTCTACAACGAGCACCCGGTCTTTGACAACTACACCGCGTCCTGGAACCTCAGCGCGGTCCGCCGCAACGACGTCAAGCAGGCCGACATCGCCTCGCTCATGGCGTACCTCATAGGCGCCAACTACCCGGTCAACTCGGTCGGCGAGCTGCCTCTGAGCTACATCGCCTCCGACCACAGGACCAAGCTCCAGGCGCTGTACGCCAACGCGCTCAGCATCCTCGAGCAGTACCTGACCAAGGCTGCAGAGATGCGCGCGAAGCACTTTTTGTTCCGCGAGTACGCCGGGTTCGTGGCCAAGCCCGTTGCCCAGTTCCAGCGCGAGATCGAGCACTACCTGGCTGGCGACCTGGACGAGCCCCGGTTCGCCCACGCCGTCCAGCTCGTCGAGTCCTTCATGAGGCTGTCCCTGGACGGGCTCTACTACCTCACCACGTACAACTGGCTGCTGCTGCGCACCATTGTCACGCTGGGCTTCGTGGGCTGGATCGCGTACTCCTTCACCATCTTCCTCAAGCTGTTCATCCTGCACACCGAGATCCCGGCCCGCACCAGCGTCCTCAACTACTCCGTGTGCGGCCTCGTGGGGCTCGTCATGAACTTCCTCCTCTTCTACCAGAAGTCCCCCTTCAACTACTACATGTACCTGGTGTTCCCGATCTTCTTCTGGAACCAGATCTTCACCAAGTCCCGGCTGCTGCAGGCGGGCGTCTCGCAGCTGCTGGACGGGGTCACCGCACGGGGCATCGTGGGCGTGGTGCTCGCCGTGGTGCTCACCAACGAGGGCATCGTCTACGGCTTTTTCCAGAGATGGATCTTCTCCCTCATGCTGCTGGTGCTGGGTGCCTACCCGGTGTTCCTCACGGGCAAGCTCGACCTGTGCTGGCTGGTTACTTGCGCCTGCATGAGCAGCTACACCCTGTTTGACGCCGTCAAGATCGAGTCCCTGGCCATGATCAACGTCAGCGGCGGCCTCATTGCCCTGTTCAGTCTGGCGTGCTACTTCTGGCTGCTCAGACGCGTCGTGCTCAACCGGTACACCAAGTCGCTGCTGCTGGTGCAGATCAACCTGGTCCTCGTCAACCTCGTGGTGCTCAACAACTCCATCACCTCGCTCCAGCAGAGAAAAGGTCTGCCTGTCAACTGCCAGTACCTTTCATGGGGAATCTTCGCCGTGTCCGTGCTGGTGCTGCCTCTGCTGCACGCCCTGCGCCCCAACAACGACTACAGAATCCGCATGTTTGAGATCTTTCTGACCTTTGCCCCAATCTTCCAGATCCTCACCATCTCATTCGAGTCCTTCTTCTACCTCAACTTTTCCGTGCTGCTGCTCCAGTGGATCGCCATGGAGACCAGCAACAAGTCCAAGACGCACATCCAGCTCATCAGAGTGTCGCTGGTTGGGTTCTTCTTCTTGCAGCTGTGCTTCTTCAGTACCGGGAACGTGTCCAGTATCTCCTCCTTCTCGCTGGACTCGGTGTACAGGCTGCTGCCGATCTTTGATCCGTTCCCAATGGGTGCCTTGCTGATGGTGAAGCTGATCATCCCATACCTGCTGTTGAGTGCTGCGCTGGGGGTGCTGAACTTGAAGCTGGGTATCAAGAAGTTTACCATTTCCACGCTGATCATCTCCACGTCGGATATTCTGTCGCTGAACTTTTTCTACCTGCTGAAGACGGAGGGTAGCTGGCTGGACATTGGTGTTACTATTTCCAACTACTGCCTGGCTATTTTGTCGAGTCTGTTTATGCTGGTGCTGGAGCTGGGGAGCGGTCTGCTGCTGCGCCACATCACCATCAGCGAGAGCAAGCTGAAGGAGCAGTAACTGCGAAGCCAATTACCGCGAAGCCAATTACCGCGAAGCCAATTAAGCGAAGCCAGCGATTACCGCGAAGCCAGCGATTACCGCGAAGCCAGCGATTACCGCGAAGCCAGCGAGCCGGCGATGTCTGTATGGATCAAACCATGCGGGAGGGAACCGTTGACACCGCTAGGTAGACACTGTGGCGCAGGCAGACTCTAGCCGGTGGGTTCCCAGCAGACACTGTGGCGCAGGCAGACTCTAGCCGGTGGGTTCCCAGCAGACTCTGTGGCGCAGGCAGACTCCAGCCGCTGGCAGACCATGGCAGGAGACTACCGGGGCTACTGGAGATTAGAAGAAACACCAACCTCTGTGGTGGCGATGGTAGTCGGCCGTTATCAAAATAATTTCCGTTTACGGAAGAAGAAGCGAAGTTGCGAAAAAAGGGAAATCGTGAAAAGAGGAAACCAGCAGAAACTGCAGATTAGCGAGCAAGCAGCAGCAAGAGGCCCCAGAAACGAGCCAGAGAGGAGCCAGGAGCAGCCGGAAGCGCAGGGAAGACACGCATGGCGAAGAACGAGCGCACACCGCTGCTGGTGGACAACGAGCGGATCATCGAGCACGCGGCGCACGAGATATTTGAAAGCGCAATCACGGACGTTGCGACGAGCGACGACGACGAGGACATCCGGTGGCTGCGGGAGGAGCGCCTGGCGCACAAGAAGGCGTCCTGGATGAACCGGCCCACGACGCTGAGCCTGTGCTTGTCGCTGACGACGCAGTTCATGTCGCTGGGGGTGGGCATCAGTGCGAAGATGATGCTGATGCTCGAGCTGATCTGCCAGGACCTCACGACGCGCGCGGAGATCGCGGACTGCCGCAGCGACAGGGTGCAGGCGGAGCTGTCGTCGCTGCAGTCGCTGCTGATGCTGGCGAGCGGGCTCACGTCCGTGATTGTGGCGGGTAAGCTGGGCAGCTACAGCGACCGGTTTGGCAGACGGCCCTTCTTCATCTACAGTGCGGTGATCAGCCTGCTGGGCCACGTCCTGATGGTGTGGTTCCTCAGGCACGGCGCCGCGTACAGCAAGTGGGGCATCGTCCTCGCAACGGTGATTGAAAACCTCGATGGGGGAGCCGCCATGATACTGGGGGTGGCGAGTAGCTACATCACCGACATTGTCGAGCCCCACGAGCGCGTCGTCGGCATGGGCTTCGTGTACGGCTCGTTCTACGTGGGGCTGGGCGCGGGTCCCATCGTGGGCAGCTTCATCTACAAGCTGGTGGGCGACAACATGGTGCTGCTGTACATTGGTGTGGCGCTGCTCGTGGTGTACCTGGTGCTGATCCTGCTGTTTGTGCCCGAGACGCGCTCGCAGAAGCTCCGCCGCAAGTCCCAGAGCTCCCACCTGCTGAGACGCGCCAGCTTCGCCTCCTCCAGCAGCAAGCTCGTGCTCAAGGAGCACACCAAGAGCATCTTCAACCCGCTCAAACTGCTCTGGGCCGACCACGACCCGGTCCTGGGCTGGAAACCGCGCACCAACATCCTCATCCTCACCGCCCTGGAGGGCCTGCTGCTCACCGTGGCCACCTCCATGGTGCCCGTCCTGATCCTGTACTCCACGTTCAGGTTCAACTGGGATTCCGAGAAAATCGGCTACTATGTCTCCAGCGTGGGCTTCGGCAAGACCGTCTGCATGTACCTCATCTCGCCAGTGCTCATCCACTACCTCAAGAGGTGGTTTGTGGTGAGTGCCAACGAGATTGACCGCGCTGACATGGGGCTGATCCTGATCTCGCTGGTGTGCGAGATCCTCAGCCCAATCCTCATCATCAGTGCCGCTACCGACAAGCTGATCTTCCTGTCGTGCCTGTTCACGTCCGTTGGCTCGCTCGCGGGGCCTACCTTGCAGAGCGGGATTGTCAAGTACATCTCCGAGTCCAAGAGCGGCGAGATCTTTGGTGCTTTGGCTCTGCTCAAGAACCTCATCCAGTGTGTCACGCCGCCCCTGGCCTTGTACCTGTACTCCATGAGCCTGAAGACGTGCCCGAAGCTCGTGTTTTACATAATGCTGGTGCTGCTGGGCTGCTCCATCGTGCTGATGGGGTTCTTGAAGACCAGCGACGTGGGCAGCCACAAGCTGGTGCGAGGTTTGGCTTAGACTGCGGTCTGGCTTAGGGTTGGGCGCGGCTTGTAGGCTGTGCCTGTGGTGTTTAGTCGGTTTGGGCTTGGTTATTCAATACATCTTAATTTTTATACGGGCTGTAGGTTGTGCGTTGTGGCGCAGTGCACTGCATGATGATGCATATTGGTAGGGGCAGTCCTCACTACCTACGCACCTTAAAAGTGCTCAAACTTGTGGTGGTGAGTATACAAGTAGTGCGTAGGTAGCACCCTTTCCACAAGGACCAAGGTCCCTATAAAAGCAGCTTACCTACCGCTCTAACTGTAATTTCTGCTACTGATATCACAATACTCTATAGATAATGGTCAGTTGTGTTGTGAAGACTTGATAGGGACAAACCCAGTGTATTGTAGATAGTACGAGAATACACAAAGGTATTGTGCCAGTATACTGTACTCAAAACTGCCACAGCTGGTGAAGTTTTGGGAATTAACTTACTGCCACAGGTAGTAAAATTATGGTAGTGGCAATACCCATAACTAACTGCCACATTGGTATTTAGCTAACCGTATGCTAGGGTTGTGACTATAAGAATAGCAGACATATGTATAGGACCATATCTTAAAACAGACTCCTTCTCATTTAACTATACCATCTTAATAGAACTAGAAGCTATTAAAATTGTATGTTTATGTATTTCTAGTTCATGTTGTGTACTATCAAGATCTCACACCAGCTTTAACTATTTAGCACCTAAAACTAGTTACAGGTATTACCATGATGTTTCTATTGGTACTCAGGCACAAGTTGTAAGATTTATCAATTTGAGTATGAGTAGGTCTGCAAAGGGTGGACAGCAATAACTGATAATACTACAGCTGGTAAGATAGTTCAAATTTCAATGGTTTGACCATGTCTCATATATTTATGAGGTAAAGGGTTAGCTTCATCGTCTTGAACGATAGTGTAAATAATTCAAGATACGATACCTAAGATTAAAATTAAGTAGATAATTCGAGATAGTATAATGGTTTTGTACGTGTGCTTCATAGATTTAAGATGAAAGTTTAATTCTTACTCTCGATATAATAGATCTTATTAAATAAGCTACGGAAATAAATTATATAAATGCAATTAGTATTAGCAGCTAAATATATAGTAGATGTAAAGTTACCGTAATGACCTGAAATACAAAATAATAGTAATAATAATACAGATAAATAAAATTAGATACTAATAGTAGACAATGCATAATAGAATTTATTTTCTTCTTCCCACATAAAACATTACATTCTCCATCATTGATACAATAGGCACTACCACAGTAAAGTATGCAAAATAATTAAATGTTGCAATTTGTCCCATCACAATAAATAGTCATGTAATTGTCCTAATTGTCCTAATTGTCCTAATAAGATGAAGAATCAATAGCTCACTTTAGATAATGCTCTGAAACTATCACCTCTAATAATACTACAATCTGTTCATGGTAAAACTAATGAAACTAAAATAGCTCCAAACATAGCAATGACTTCTCCTAATTTATTGATCTTAAAATAGCATAGAATGGTAATATATATCATTCAGGTACTTATTACCTGACCTAAAATAACTACTTACTTTTACATTCCTAAGGTTTTTTAAATAATTATTATTTAGTTTATACTCATATAATGATCTTTGAAATCAGATTAGCTTTTAGGTGATTTAACTCATATAATAATCCTTGAAATCAGATTAGCTTTTAGGTGATTAAGGATAGATAAACCATATAAAAATCATAGTAAAAAAGTGAGAAATTTTGAGGAATCTGATGTTTATTTCTTGATAAACTAGTCATTTAATAATCCTAATATTATCGAGAAGATAATAAATAAAATAAAATAATATTTACTTTCAAAGAGAGTTGAACTCATGTAGAAGGATTTTCAATCCAAGACCTTTACCATAAGATCAGTCGGCCTAATACAAAATACATATAGAACATAGTATATGCTGAGTTAAGTTCGATGTAAAGAACTAAAAAAACTTCAAAAAGAGCTGTCAGTGTGGCAGTCAGACGTGACACAGCCATCAATGAACTCCCCCAAAACATTATTACTATCAGATGAGGTTTATGGATCGTTGCAGGTGCACCATAAGTTGAGAAATCTCAATATAATATACGGATGTAACTTGGCTGAAGAGTTGGATTTATCCTCTTCGTCAATGATGATCAGAATTGTTATACGACTGGCCAATTGTCACAGTGGTGGAGCAAAGACCTCAATTTAATGGAAATTGCTTAACCCACTTCACGTTAAAGTGCCAAACGTACAAAGGTTTCTTCCACTGCTACACGATACATCATTGAGTTTACTGTATTAGAAGCAGCTACAGTATTTGACCCCATGCCTTAGTATAAAACAGCTATTGGCAATGGTTAGCATCCTCTTGAATGTAGTGAGACACCAGTAGTAATGAGATAGCATTTTACAGCTAAAGTTAGTATTATGGGCACGCTGTGATGTGCTATAAAGTGGCAGACATCACTGCTGCTTATTACAGTGTTACTGTTGGTTTGCCATCGGCTATTATACCCAGCAGAGGCTGATGTCATGTGCCTCTGTAGCAGGAGCACCACAGACAGCAAAGCGGTTCTGCTGGGGACGCTCAACTTGGTGCCGGTTGGTGCTGGCTGCGCCACACTGCGCCACACTGTATGTGACTGCGGGTAACCGCACGTGGCGCGTGGCTCTGCATTTGCCACGCTGATTAACCGCTGACTAACCCCAACGCGTAAAAATATCAATTTCAGCTGTTTACACTTCCCCTCGGCACAACGCAACTACACCATGTCAACGACCCCTAGAGCCAACCTGAGCACGCTGTCGTCGTACACAAACAAGACTGTGCGGATCATAGCGAGAATCGAGTCTGTTTCGCAGCTGAAAGCCGAGCTGTACGTGCCTAATGACGACGCCTCCAACACTAAAATAGAGATGAGCATCACGCCAGACCTGAATGTGGAGGCTGGCAACTGGTACGAGATCATTGCGCGGGTGACGGAGTCGCTGGGGCTGATTGGGATTGATGTGGTTAACTTTGGCACGAATCTGAACGAGAATGGCGTGTTGATGCTCAGCAAGGTGGTTAATAAGGTGCCTGAGATGTATGTTTGAGTATATAGCGGTGCCGGTGAGCGGTCGAGAAGCCCAGGAGGCCCTACCGGGCCCTACCGGGCCCTTCGGGGGCCCTAGGGGGCCGTGGGGCCATTAATAAGGTGCCTGAAGTGTATATTTGAATACATAGCAGTAGGCGAGCAAGTGCCTGTAGAAGCGCAGGGGGGCGCTACGGGGCGCTAGGGGGTGCGAGGGGGTGATAGGATGCCCCAGGGGGCATGAGAAGTGTATATTTGAATACATATCGCAGCAGGCGCGCAGCCGTAGTGTCTGTAGAGGCGCAAGGGGTGCTAGAGGCGCAAGGGGTACTAGAGCCCCCCAGGCGGGCCCAGGGAGCCCCGTGCCTACTGCGTGGACAGCAGGGAAGGCGTGGAGAGCCTGGAGGACGGGTTGTACCAGCCCCCGTTCTGGGACGGGTACTGGGCCGGAGACGCGTAGTTCACGGCACTGGAGATGGTGTAGGACCAGCCCGGGGTGATGGTGGAGCTCTGCTGGGGCGAAGGCTGGATGGTGGAGTAGAACGAGGAGATGGAGCTGGTGACAAACTGTCTGGACCAGGTGGATTTGGTCACTTTGGAGCCCGGCTGCATCTGCATAGGGGCGTAGCGCGTGATGCCGGTCTGGTCAGTGTACTGCAGCTTGAAGGAGGCGCTCAGCGCAGTGCCACTCAGCACGCTGGCCGTGCCCGTGCTGTACTGGGTCTGCGCACTAGGAGGCAGCAGGTCCTCGCCTCCTGAGGGCTCCTTGGTCCCCGTCATGCCCGTGAGGTAGAACCGGTTCGAGTAGTGGATCGTGTAGCCCTTGGTGCCCGCCTGCGCGTACACCTGGATGTAGTACGAGCCGTCTGTGCCCACTGTGCTAGGGATTTTGGCATTGTAGGAGTAGCTCTCCAGGTCGCTAGCTGCCACGGTGGCCAGCGTCTTGAGCCCGTCAATTTTGCCGTTAGGCCCTGTGCAGATCGTGAACACGTACTTGGTGATCTGGTTCAGCAGTGGCACCGCGTTGGACTCGATCCAGTCCAGCTCCACGGTCGCATACCCGTCCGAAACCGTGTAGTTTTGCGACACCAACGGCTTGGACAGCGACACATCTGCCGCCACAAGCTCCAGCACTGCTACCAGCAGCACCAGCACGCACTCGATTCCGTTTCGCATCTTTTTCTAGTACTTCTGTCGTTGTTTGGGTCCAGCTGGTTCTTTTTTTAGCTTTGGTTTTTTTTCTTTTTTGATTTCTTTTTTTTTTTTTTTTTTTTTTTTTTTTTTTTTTTTTTTTTTTTTTTTTTTTTTTTTTTTTTTTTTTTTTTTTTTTTTTTTTTTTTTTTTTTTTTTTTTTTTTTTTTTTTTTTTTTT